>DWPA01000427.1:0-25370 GCA_018251375.1 Calpodes ethlius
TGTAGTATGTCAATATTCATTTAAATTCAACGTTATAATTATTTCTCACATTTCAATGCAAAAATGGTAAAAGTCACGCGGATAAAAGTTGAAATAATAATTTGCACTAGGAAAATTTCATATACACAAACAACACATTTTAAGTACATTATCCATTGGACTATTGCACATAGAATAAAATGTCGTTCTCGAATCAATAGGTGGGTACCCTCGGATCGGTACAAACTCGCTTCTAATGCCATATTTGCAGATGGGCATTACATTTCGTAAGAAAATAAAATTTTCAATAAATAAATGTCAAACTCTATTGGGCGAGACATTTCACACCATAACACAATATCTTACTATAAAAATTATCAACAAACAACTTTGCACCTCGCCTAAGTGATAAGGAGGATGTCGGTGTGCACAATGTCATGAGATTCAATGGCTACGATACGAATTGCCGCTTGAGCAAATAATTCTGATTACATACGTCTTAGCCTAGCCATGCAGGACTTGCGTGAGGTGGGTTCGACTACACAGTATTAGAATAAAGTTAACAACTAGTAAATTTGTCATTACGTGGTATTTAATATCACCAGTGCGACGCGGCTCAACGCCTTTATATTAAAAATCTGCGCACACGAACACTGCTGAAGTATAAAGATAATAATTCAGTGTACTCTAGAAACCCGATCGATCAACAAATCAACACGAATAATATCATTTAAATTTTAATATACAATTCATTTACATAGTTTAAAGAAGCGTAATATCTGAATTTAAACGACCGTGTAAATATAATGCAATATTATTCTATGTCACGCAAAATCGGGTTTACAAAGTGAAGTTTTATACAATAAAGTTTAGCGCATTACTCTACAGTGTAAGCTACGTCGGCGACGATCGCTCATTTTGCCGTCGCGCGAGTGAAAGTTCATAGGTATACAATATCAAAACGAGGTAACACTAACCGATCTCGGATGGGTTGCCTATCAAGCGGTGACTCATGAAACGCATCAATAAATAACGGTAGAGTCTACAATCACACGTGTGTCTATCGGGCTCGCGGTCCGCCTAGCGTGCTACTTACGGGAAGGTTAACATTTGGATGACTTTCAAACGACCGATACTTGCTTTTAGAGGTAAAAAAAGAGTCGCAGGACGACTGTAAAGTGCCAGTTTGAGCTGGCTTAACATTGTAGCGTGGTTCCACTTAATAGGGTTATTCTCAAACACTGCTAAAAGTACGTTTCAGTCGGTGTAAACTCACCAAAGGACCAACACTACCATCCGTACTATAAGGGGAGTATCGGGGCCGGATCGAAGCTTATTGCTCGTGTGGTGGGGTAGAAGGGGTCCCTCACAGCGGGTCGCGGCGCGGCACCCACACGGTGGGCCCGCTCTCGGCGCTGATTACCGCCTTCACCTTCGAGTAGATCTCTTCAGGCGTGTCACCCGTCACAACCGCTGGAAACATTACAACAATTAATTAAAATTATTTTGTTTAAAAATTGCATTCATTAATAATAATGACCATGCTATTGTAAATAAATGCTTCCATCCCTAAATAGATATACTTCGCTCATACTTCTAACTTTCAAAAAATGTAATTCTCTGTGTTATACGTGAGAGGTTCGTACACACACAAACCCAAAAGCTAAAATTGATCTGTCACATAAATGTCTACGCGGGAGATATAGTAGCAGGTAGGCATACTAACAGTCTTATTTTAAATAGTTGCAATGTAAAAAAACAAAATATGGTGATAATGTGGTGATTTTCATTCAGCGCTAATAAAAGTGACGTCTCATTACTAATGGAGCATTCCCTTCTGGATAACCAGAGATATGCAAGGAAAAAAAATCACCAATAGGATTACTTAATTTTTCTTGTCGATGCAATAGCCATGTGTAATATTGTCTATATTAAAATACACTTAAATCACGCTTATCTATAATAATATTGAAAATGCGAAAGTGTATTTGTTTGTTTGTTCTTCTTTCGGAGCATCCCCCTATATGATTTTTGGTATGGAAATTGAGAAGATGATGAGTACCATAGGATACTTTAAACCGTGAATAAACATCTTATTCCTTTGGGAAGATCTAATGGATCTTGTGTTTATGATTATGTATATTTCAGCCAAATTAAAGGAATTATTATTGATGTTTTCTTCCCACACGCCTGCGAAACCGCGGGCAATCTAGTAATAAATATACAAGACCATACTGACCTGTAAAGTATTCAGCGAATTCTTGCTCCATTTTAAGAGCGCGTTCGTACGTTTTCTTCGCTTGTTCTTCAGTCATTCTCTTAGTCATTTCCCTGGAAATAAATGTAGCCAAGTAAATCCTATGTAATTTAAGATGTAGCCAATGAAATTTAGATAAAAATAATTAAAATCAAAATACTTACATAATAGACTCTACACTCTTTGGTTTAATAAATATGGCAATAGGATACAGTTGAGCCACTTGTAACCTTTTTATAGCGTTCCCGCTAACGTCCAAAATGCAATGTTTGCCCTGAAAATTAAAATAAATATTTGAGATGGTTTATGGTAAATTCATTCAAAAACTCATTATTTCATTAACCAGTCCACGATTCAAAAGTTTTTTTTAAAACTTACCTTTTCAGCGACCTCTCGCACAGAGGCCACAGAGGTTCCGTATAGGTTGTCGTTGTACTGCCCGGCCTCTATGAACAAATGGTTCTGTATGTCGCGTTCCATTTGCTCGCGACTCGACACGAAGTGATAGTCGCGCCCGTCCACCTCGTAGTCGCGTCGGGGTCGTGTTGTATCTGGAAATTATTCATTATTGTTATTGTTATCGTATTGGATTTAATATAACATTTGTCTTATATTTTTGAATTTCTAAATTCCTTGTAATTCGAGCTACGGAAAGATCGACCTCTACCAATTATGGTTAGAAATATAATACTTAGTTATACACTGATGTGAAAAAAAAACAATTGATATGATGAAATGAATTTTAAAAAATAATGTGATATTTTTTTTTTAATAAAATTTGTTTGGTTCGTAAAATTGCATTAACAAGTATTGCCAGGCTTACATTTTAGTTCTTCACTAATTTTTTTGTCAATCTGGCTAAGTATACTTACTAGACACTCGCTTTACCTAACCAATCTCAAACATCTACGTGCTGTATTCTTAAAATGGGACACAAAAGTTTTCTATTCACATATTACCAAATAGATAGAATATAATCACTGTATTAAATTGGAACTTTGCGGTTTGTGGTATTCATACTTTATAACAATAGTTATCGAGTTTGATTTGATTTTTTTTAACGACGCCTACCCTCATTGTAATTGTAAACAAAAGTTGCAGCGACCGTGTAGTGGTACAGAACAAACGATATAAAAAGGAAGATAGATGCCGGATTCGATGCATTCGCTCATAGACCGTTGCCAAGTGAACGTTACGTAATCACCGAGCAACTTTGTTATCGAGTGGCCTCGAAGTCTGTATCAATTAATATTGTTTATCAAAAGTTCTTTATTTAACAATTGGATTGGAATAAATCAAATCATTGTGAGAAAACTTTTGCGTTGCTTTTGCTATAATGTTAATAAGTCACCAACAGAACTGGCGAATGTCTGATGCTGAGTGGCTGCCACTCAAAGAACCACAGATGCATTTTCGAACAAGACAGAACGCAGAAGAAAGAAACCCTATGATGATTTTGAAGAACAAATTGCGAAAATACAAGGTTAACCTTGGCGACACTATCGTCGAGTCAACTTGTCCAACGATGCTACGTTTCGATGTATGTTAGTATATACTTTCATTTATTGTTTCATTTTTCCTTTATATTAGAAACGATCTATGCAAGTTCTAAATTATATGCTATCATACATTGCATTCACAGATTTTTGAACAATAGACTATACATAAATATTAACATTGATTTTCTGTAAAACAATTCCAGATAACATTAAAAACAGTTCCCACTCACGAGGTACGCAGCTACCGAACTTGTCCGGGAACTCGGATATGAGATCGTCATTGATTCTGTCCTTGAGCGGTCCCAGGATGATCACCGGCCGGGTGTAAGTTATAGTCAGCTGCTGTACCGTCTCATACGACAACACCGTTTCGTCTTGACCTGCAAACACAATAGTAACATCGCTTAGTTCAACACGACAATCGCTCGCTCAGTGACAGGTGATCGCTAAGTTAGTCGTCGATACGATATTGATTACGTATTCATGGTTTCTAAGAGATTATTTCGTAGTACTAGTTTGCGATAAACACCTATTTGTATATAGCGTTACTATACATTCATAAAAGCCACTACAGTTGATGACGGATTATAATTAGACAACAGGTGTTTAGCTCGTATGGATGTATGTTGAGATAGACATATGGATTCCTATTAATATATCTTCACTTGATCACGCGGCTAGCGACTAATACTATTGAATTGTCTAAAATACTTAAAAATATGCTTATTTATTATATTGTAAAGTTATTAAATTTTTAAATATATTGATAAGATATATATTTTAGGTATAATAATCTAGAAAATATTTAAATGCCCATAAAAAATCTATCGCTAAAATAAGAATTACATCCGGCAAGAGGTAAAAAAAAATATTCAACAATTTGTAAGAGAAATTATCACTACGCAAGCACTTTACTACTGTACAAAGATTTGTTTAAAAAATTAGTAAAATGCTCGCACTAACAAATATGCCAAAAAATTACATGCTCCACCTTGACTTCGTCCGCAAATTAAACTAAAGAGAAAACGAACTATTCATTCCGGGCGGACTTCAGAGCGCACGAAAATTATCCTATAAGCGGACTCCAAAACCCTAATACACAAAAATCGCTTCATCTAGACATTAAAGCTTACAATAAATAAAAAGCACATCTAATTTTAAGCGATAAAAAGTAACTGTAAAGAAACCAGCACAGCGTCGTCTATAAGGCTGAAAATCCATCATAGACTTGGAAGGTAGCGAAGCGGCGTGGGGGTAAATAATCCACCTACAGGATTACTTCATTATTCTACCCTCGCGTAATGACGTAATCCTATTGGTGTATTTTTTTCCTCGCACGCCACTTCGCTTCCTTGCATATCCCTGGTGGAATCTCAACGTAAAACTGATAAGCCGGTGATGTGTCGCGGAGACGTGTTTGACCTGTCATGCTGGTGGCGTCGGATGCGACAATGCAATGTGTAAGAGCGAAGCGCGTAACGCCGCGTGCGATATGCTACCTGTACTTCTACGACAATAGGAACACACAATATAATACCAATTATTAGTACTGACCCTTCTAACTAAAATTAAAAACCTAAAATTCAATTGTTGATGTTAATAATTTATTTAATCACTTCAAGTGTAAATCAGCATGTAGTCGAATGTGTCGATGATGGTACAGTTTAAAAAGCATTTCATATATTTTAATAGATTCACGAAATACAGTATAATACACAAATATATTATTTATTATTTAAGGCCCTTTTTAATATAAAAAATTCAATGCTTTAAGGAATTACACATAAAATTGCTTAGATCAAAACAAATAGTGGAAGTGAGCGGTAATTTGAACCCATTAACAGATTGAATGTTTCAATTGTCGTAGAAAACCACGTAACGTATCGAGTGCGCAGTGCGTGCGTAGTTGCGGACTGCATGCGCGCCAAGCGGCGGCGAGTGCGACAGAGGCGGCTCTTGTGTCCTCGTGTGCTTCCAGTGGCCCCACTCTCCCCTCCACAACGACTATTAAGCCTCGAGTCTATACCCTCGTTCGATTGAGGCGATACCCGACTAACTCAAGAGATCGCGGGGTCTCATCGTAATATTCAGAAATGAATCGATTGACGTGAGCTCGATGGCGAACGTTTGTGTGCGGAGAGGCTATTAATTATCGCGTTGTATGAATTAGAAAATAACAACTAAACATAAAAAATGACAAATAATATAAAAAAATCGAGTGTTATTGAAATGAAACTACGTCTCTAATTGATGATCATAACCATAATGCGGGAGGTAAGGTATCGGCTACGGCACTCGCAAGCTACGCCTCACTCCCAAAACTTACTCTCGTCCTCGAGATAAATTAGCGTTATCTCCTCCATCATGGGAAGTTCCACTCGGTACAAGATTTCCCCTATACGTACAAAAATTAACGTTATATACATTTTCAGGCAAACTACACCTCGCGCATAGAAACTATGCGGAAGAGTTCCATTATGGGGATGCATCAGTAAACAGCACCAGAAATGTACAATACTCAAAATGGGGCGGTAGTAAAATAATGTCTGTAAACGTTCGGTTCGTAACACGGACTTTAGCAATCGTCTACGGTATAATGAGTAGCGCTTTTTAAACTGAACAGCAAATAAAATATGTCAAGTTGATTAATCGATGATTTGATTGCTTCAGTTAGGCAACTAGAAGCACGGGAGACGGGCCAGCGTCCATAAACCAATCGATGATCCCTTGGGACCCAGACACGTACATAACTACGACACGATCGTGACGAACCAATCGGCGATGCAGTCTCCTCTCCAACCACAGAGCAGCGCGGTTATTTCTTATAAATTACTATACATACGAACGTTTTTAATATAGAAGTCGTATATTTGAAACGGAACAAATAATTAATATTTCATTTATATTTAATAGAAACGAATTTAGATTCCAAATTTTGAACTCGTGTGTTTCAAATTTTTTATTGAATGTCATTTCATTTGCCTCTAATGTACTTTTCATCTATTTTCTTTCTTCAATTCGTAAATAAAAAAAATCTTTGTTTGTGAATCGCAATACGATAAATATTTTGCCACAGACAATGTGGTTAGAGAGCAGACGATACAATCTAGCTAACATACAATTGAGCACATCGCTGCAACGTCCTCTGGCCGCATACATCGTATCACTTGATAAGCAACAGTTATGTAACGCAGATACTCAGATATATAACTATATATCTATTATTAAAAAAGCATCACCATGCTTTTCCACAGACACTACAAGCGGTAACTTACACTGATCCGGAACATTCTTAACAATAATATACGCGAGGGGAAAACAATTACATAAATACGTAAAATAACATATATTATGTTTATAATGGGTAAAATCATATTATAAGTATAATAATGTACTACAATTTTGTTTGGTCATCAGTCTGTGTTGACCTAAACTAAATATTATAGTGAATAATTAACATCAATTTATTATTACTTTATAAATTATCTGTGGGAACATTTTTGTATTCATTACAAACTTAAGTTTAATATTAAATGACTATTTAATAAATGTCGTCACGCCTAAATTGTGTTCACCCTCTTACCCATCCCTGCTGCAAGATATCTTTTAAACTAAAACAAATTAAGTTAAAAGAATTGACATATAAATTCCACACTTGCTTTGTTTCAATTTAATCTAAATGGTACATGATAAAAAATATATTTTTGAGCTTTTTTTATTAGTCCACATTACCACGCTTTTAAAATTACTGAAATTTATGTTACAAACTCGTCACTGAAAACATACGCTACTAAATTACCAGTGTGACATACACCAATGTTGGCAAAGCGTTTGTTACCAAAAAACCAATCCCAGTATCCATAAAACCACATTACACTGGAAGTTTTTCCATACCAATATCCAATGCGAGTACAGTTAGATAAAGCGCATAGCCCCAAATGTATATGACCTATATATTTATATTATATAGTGGTTATCGGCAGTCGTATGAAAGGAATGCGTATTACATGTCGAGACCTTATCGATCGCAGTGATCTTGTCGCGGGAATCATGCCACTAAATATACCATTACAACTTTATTGAAAACTACAATAAAAAATATCAAATATTACTAAATTCAAATATTGATTCTTATCTCCCAAGTGCTCGAATACCAAAGGATTATCTACTCTAATATATATATAAAAAAAAACTTTTACATTTTATATGCAAGTAACTTTTAACTGAAATCGAAATATGCTATTATTATTAAATACAAACGTAATATACTATCGGACCTACTCACGTTATAAACTATACGATAATTATCGCTATAGCCCACGATCGATAAGAAAACGTTCGATATTATGACCTACATACGAAAACAGCGAGATAGCAGAAGTAGTAAATAATAAGGGAACACCAGTTGTGCACTCACCGTCCGCATTAGTGTCCTCTTGTGTGTAACAAAGCATGAAAGCTGTAACAAAATGTGGGTATTATAGATACACAATCAGCTTACACATGTATTGGCCCAGCGGGATTAATTCCGAACAATAATATTATTTATTAATCTTTCTTCTTATAAATAAATTTTATTAGTTACAAATTATATTTAGTGACATTACAAAACCAATTAAATAAGTAACAAAAATAGTACAATTTATATTTCATTGCTTTTTGACGCATATTAAATATTTATAATTAAGTATTTTAAAACAAATTAGCAGGTGAAAAGCGGACACAAAATGTTAGTTAATTTTTCGTTTTCGTTGTTAAAAATAATCACTTTTAAAAGATTCTAATATACCACATGTATAAAAAATATGGCATATATTATATGCATTGTTTCTTTCTAAGTATTCAAATATACAGTAATGAATAAAAAAGTAAGTAAACCATACTAATTAAAATTTGTACAAATTATGTGAATTCTTTTTATTTATAATTCCGAATGGAATGAGTTAACAATATGAAATAATCTTGTAAGTCTATATTTTATATACAGTTATTTTAAAAATAGGGTCGTTTAGTTTATTTTAGTTATTTCAGTAAAATAGAATTAAAGCCAAATTATAATCCAAATGATAAATTTCATTGTGATAATATTTAACTTCTTTATACCGGCATATTTTTAATTCCTTTTTCAAAATAAAAATAAAATGGCCAGAAAACAATCGAAGTACTACAAAAAGGTTATTCTTAAAGTGCCATCAGTGAAGTAGGTTTGGAAGTCTGTGCTGTAGTATTTGGTGGTATATTATCATAGGGCCAGTGTCAGAGATAAAAGAGGAGAAAATAGTCGCGTTTAGTACAGATTCGACCAAATATCATGTTATATCGGCACAACCATAACTGAATCAGTAGACAAATTAATAAGGCAACTAAAGAACATTGTGCTTAATTTTTTTTTATGAAAATGATGCCAATTATCGTTACCATGTCCAAATTCAAATAAACTGTATGATATTACATTTTATTCACAAGATAAAGTTTGGTCGAATCCACCCGAAAGTAAATTGCGGCTAATGTCAACTCATTGACATAGTGCACACTCTTTGTATATATGTCGTATATGACTACGACCGTCAGGTATCTTAATAGCATGCAAAGCGACCCCGTGGTACCCCATTGTGATGAGACAATGGATAAGAGCATCAGGGTTTAGTTATAGGGTGCGTTCCGCCGATAAAGTAACCGAGTACTCACGCTCTTGGTCCGAACCGTCTTCCGACTTGCCGTCCTCTCGGCTCTTCATGAAGGGGAACTTTCTGCTGAACGACAACGACTTCTTTTTCCTTTCAAGAGTGGACTGGCTCTGAAATTCCGTTTTAAAAAGAATATCAACCTCCATATATCACATTTTACCTTTTGCTGCCGATGAGATTATGGCGCTAGTTCCCTTTTCTTATGAACTCATTGGAATTTATTTCATTCAGTTTAATCCGTTCGATCTTTGTGCATTACCATTCATTTTTTTACGTCTTTTATTTGCAGAGTCAGATATAATGCAGAAATCTCGCTGTGATACCGCACACATCACCGGTGGATTCTCAGCCTAATACCATTATGTTGTTATCCGTTGACAGCTCACAAGTAAAAAAATCTAATAGAAGTACTTCATTACACACTAGGAGAAAAGTATGTAATGTTATTGGAGGATTTTATCTTCACGCACCGTCTCGTTACTTTGCATATGTCTAGTCTAATTTCAACCTTAAAGTGAAACACAAAATAGAAACTATTGTAGAAAATTGAGTGCGCTGTCTTGCCTGTGATTTGAGTAGACCATCACAATGAAACATCCTTTGATAAGTGGTCATGTGTGCGTTCATATAGATAAATATAAAAATGAAGTATAATGTCGAGTCCATACCGTGCTGACGGGTGTGCCTTGACCTTGGAACTTGACTTGTCGGTCTCTCGCACGTTGCTTGCGCTCCCATCGCCGTTTCGAAGGTATTATCCCTATCGCATCTGGATCTGTCGTATCTAGCCGCCTGTTCACATTCAATATCAATAATCATATTACGAACAGTTCTCCAAACCTGTCATTTAAAATCTAATGATATTGGTTTTATCGATATGACATTTACCGATCAATAGATATAACGGAGAAAATATTCTTTATAAATTCAATGTAACTTAATATTATTGATTTGAATATTTTAAATGTTAGTAATCATAAATCATATGCCAATTAAGCAATGTCAGTTTGGGTACTTGACAAGTAAAATATCAATTTGAAATAAATAATTGCAACATTTATAAAACAAAATTTTACATTTTTTTTTTAAAAGCAATCATACATCTTTATCATCTGAATACATCTGAAAGTTTATTTAACCAGATCCAATAGCAGCAACAAACAGAAATACCATTTACCTGGCCTGCCACCATTCGTCGTCTGAAGCATTAGTCACATGTAGAATATCACCGTATCGGAATGGCAGTCCTCTAGAAGGCAAGCCGTCATCTTTCACCGGGTCATAGTCAAATAATGCTCTGAAATCACAAATTACATGGTTACTATTCGGTGGTATTTTCAATTATAACACATCATAATCTGATACAGTCCAATTTAAGATTGAAGACAGCGTGAAAATAAGTAATGCCCTGAATACCCTTTAGATTGTAACAGAAGGTTGCTGGCCACTTTTTCTTCTGCATTCAAAGTATTTTTTTTTAATTCGTATTTCATGAATAAAAAAATATAATTTACATATCTCGACGTGAGATGCGTAAGGTCTGATGTCCAATACTGCCAATATTCAACCTTATGCTTCTCACGTAAGATATATTTTAAACAGAATAAACGTATAATAAATAAGGTAAATTATGGATCATTACGAACCTTACATAAAGAGATCGTTTCTGAGACGTCCTCAATAGTGTGTGATGTTGTTTCAATTCATTGATACGCGCTTCGAACTTGTTATATTCTTGTGGCCTGTACACTACTGTCAGTTTTACATTCTGTCCTGTTCCCTGTTAAAACATATTCAACGTTAGATTTTAGGTCTCAGAGGTTTAATATGAGCTTTTTAATGTATTATATATTATAATAGATTTCAACATTTTACTGTAATTCAGTATGTGAAAAGGTTACTAACTACATTTGCATTTTTAAATTTTATTTTGTTTATCAAATATATCTGCAATACATTTATTACATAAAATGCAACCTTCTACACTTCTTCTACATATAAACTTTACTTTTAGTAAACATCAGGCTTCTATGTGTCAGCATTATGCTTCCAAAGGGATGGAATTATGGTTTGATGAAATGTGCCCGTAACGCAGCCTTTCCAATAGCAAATTGCGAATATTTGTTCAATGATTACTTTGATATTAATATATTATTGTCAAACACTCATTCAACAGATATAAAAATTTGAAGTCAATTCATATAATCATGGTACCTCAAATTAGCTTATTTCGTATCAAGGGTGTAGGTCATTTAAGTTTCATTATATGTATGTTGCTTTACAAAGCTTTATTATCAATAAATCGATAAAGCTCTTTAAGTAAATAAAAAAAGACATAACAACTGATATTCCTTCAAATTTTAATATATATAATGTATTGTATGTAATACATGATTTATGTATATTATTGCCAATTTACGAGCAGGAGAGCCACCTGATGGTAAGTGGTCACGATCGCACATCGACTCCAGGAACACCAAAGGCATTCACTATTGTATTTGTGACCAAGAGAAAAGCTAGAACTGGCTGTTAAGCATAAGTACTGGAGATAATGGATTGTTTAAAGTTAAAATATGTTTTTTAATACGACATTTTTAACTCTATCTATAATCTATTTTTCACTCTATCATCTAGATCTGGTGCTATAATTAGAAGGTATTTTTTATTAAAATTATATGAGCTCTTGTGAATTATAACTTGGTACATCTATTTTGGTACATAATGTAGGTTACCAAGAAGTCTTTATTTGGTCCATGCGGTTCGAAAGTGGTTTATTTCTAAGACATTCATGCTTCAAAGTATTTAAATTTATTTGCGTTACTCAGTGGGCGTAATCTTGTAATACAATTGACTCTTGCACGTCATACTACCTTAGTGCTTCGGTATGGTAAATGTCGAATATAATTAATATTTTTCTTATTTACATAATGCATACCTTCACAGTCTTACGTCTTTGATACCAGTACATACATGTCATGGATATATAATATACAAAATCATGTCTTTACATGAAGTATTATGTTAACATACTGGACATAATATTCAATATTCATTGTTGAATGAATTTTAATCACAGCATGTTATTCCAACAACTACATGCTACAAATACGAGCATTGTGATCTTGAGATAAGCATGTATGATAATGAGAGATAAGTACAAATATAAATGACATTCAGATACACACACCAACATTTACATAACGCGAATCACATGTGTTGAATAAATCATATTGCATGTACTATCAATTAGGTAAGCTATTGAGTTGTGTAACACCATTCGAATACGCAAGGCACGCTTTGAATATGCGCACTAGCGACTATGTTGTTATCAACACACATTCCAGTAAAACACAATTTAATATACATATGAGACCAATGACAAAGTCGATATTTTGTCTATTTTTATGTAAATAACAGACGAATGTAATAACGGTCCATAATTCTGATTGTATCTGATGTCAGCAGCGTTAAAGCCATCACCGATGCTCAGTTGACCAACATGAGAAAAAAGAAAGAACTGGCTCCCCCTAACTGGAAAACGACCAGTTGTTTGACTTCAGATTGAATTGAGGGTGAAAGATATCAAAGAACATTGCACCGAAAGATAATAATACCAGTTGTAATCTTTTCAATATTAAATTATTTTAAATTACGCAACAAATTTTGATACGATTACTGACATTATTTAGGGAGATTCTGGATTATGCGTTAATAAATTCAAATTTTATTTAAAACATAGTAAAACTTCACATGTAACGTTAAGAAGTGGATCGTCATCTTTATCTATCCCATTTCCGTAACCAATAAAACTACAAGACATTCAATGATAATTGTAATCTAATGGATATATACAACAGTCCATATGACAGCCGATGCGATGAACACAATGATGTCATTAACATAGTTAAACTTATTCGATGTCGTACTTCATTAAGTGAATCATAAAGTATATTAACATTTTGATTAGATGACTTGATTTATCTTAAGCGATCTAAACAATGATCAAATACACAGAGCGAAGACAAAATATTCTTTAGTTTATTGAATGATTCATCACTTATATTTGTCGATTCATTTACTTCGCATAACAATCATAAGATCAACCTCCAAAAATGTACATCAATGATTACGTAAGCCCATTTGTAAGTACAACCGAAGATAATATCAAACTATATGTAACCAGCAAAT
Organism: Calpodes ethlius; assembly: GCA_018251375.1. Lineage (NCBI taxonomy): Eukaryota > Metazoa > Arthropoda > Insecta > Lepidoptera > Hesperiidae > Calpodes > Calpodes ethlius. The sequence goes on from DWPA01000427.1 coordinate 13,611, forward strand.
TTAACCTAAAAGAGCCCAACATAATCTGATTCGGTTCAAGCTACAATGAAATTGGTTAATGCTTGAATTACCGAGAAGAGTTAAATAGCGAAAGGACATAATATACAGTGTTGCTACATATTGCCAATTAATGTAATAATTTTCTTATATTTATACAAAGGTTTACGCCTGTTAATGCCTATTACTCTCATATATGCAAAGGACTTGAAGATCCCTTGATCTATAAAAAGGACAAGAGCGCACAAACAGAGTCCTAATTTTATATAACACTCGAGTGCTCATCCACTTCAGTTCTCAAGTCTTAAAATCCTGTGGTTACAAGTCGAGTGTTGAAATTAATCATTCGAGTCTACATGTATAGTACTAAAAAAAAAATTCATCGTGTCAAGTATTTAAAACCGATAAAACCTGTTAAAAATATTTTTTTCTCAGCATAAAGTCCTATTAATGGATTGTCTTAAAATCTCATATTTACAATAGATAAATTAATTATCGTTTTTAGAATTTAGATCAAATTGACTGACAACCAGACCGGTAAAAACCGGTTATTAACGTTTCTAGTTCTTACCTTCAGCGCTTTAGCCGCCTGTTCGTGCGTCGCGTGCGTTATGTCCGTGTCGTTGACTGCGAGCAGCCGGTCGCCGCGGCGCAACTCGCCCGAGCGCTCGGCTGGCCCGCCCGCTAGCAGGAACGACACGTAGATGCCGTGACCGTCCTCACCGCCCACTATGTTGAAGCCCAGTCCCTAGGGATAAATAACGTTTTTAAAAAATAAATAAACATACATATTTTTACTAATATTATAAATAAGAAAGTATGTTTCTTTGTTTGTTCTTCTTTCACAATGCAAAGGTGCATCCTTATGATTTTTGATGTGGGGACAGTTGGAAGGATGAAGAGTACTACAAGCTACATTTCATCGCGAAAAATCATCTCACTTATGTGGGGAAATCCATTACAATGTATATTTACGCTAATTTAAAAAAAGCCTTTAACAACAACGCGTTGCCAAGCAGAAAATGATAGAAAGGAATCGACAACCATTATGCGGCTGTTTTTTTTACACACGAATAATGCCGCGGGCCACATCTAGTAGTTGTATTCATGTGTTATTGAGGTACGTATGTTGTAAGTGTGTTCGTATTTACTTATTATTTAATTCGTCATATGTTATACTTAAAGATTATTTGTGTATACTAAATGAGTAACAATTTCGAAATATATATCAAATAATTCCTATTGCAGTCTAAAAGTACGATTAACATTACATTAATGAATATCCAAGAATAATTTCTTCTTCCAGAAGTAACAAAACGTTTCAGTCATATCCCAAAAAAGAGTCAGTTTTATTTAAGGTAGTTTTTATTTATGTTTATGCTATTATCTACATATAATCGAAATTGATTTTATTGGAAATGTACAGAACAATTATTACAAATATTTTTCAAAAGTAGAACTATAAAATCGATAAAAAAAACCTTAAAGTCAGTTAGCAGAAGCGGGTAGAAACTACCAAGATGTATCTTTTTCTACTCACACTTATAGATATCACTTACGACTACATCTATATATAAAACTCCAGTCAAATCTTATTTTTAAAATAGTCATCTAAATTGTAATAACCTTTTTTCATCACAATGTTTACAACACTTTTGTTAAATCTATCATTATATATACTGATTAAAAGAACTTTGGCATTAAAAAATACTGGTACAATAAAATATGTAGATAGTATTTAATGTAATTTTAGAGAATTTTTGGTTACCGTACCTGAGGACCTTTTTCCAAATCAACCACACGCGGCTCCTCAGTGCTGTCAGTAACGTCCTCACGTCGCAGGGAATTCGCTGTGCTCGAAGCTGTACGAAGAATAATAGAGGCATTTTAAACTTCTTTTTCACATCTTCACATGATTTATCAGCCAGTACTCAATATTACTAAACAACTGTGAACACGTTGATGTTTTAAATAACACTTCAACACATCGGATTAAATATCCTCGAGTTTAAAAATCATATTTTCAATTAGAATATCTAAGTAGAAAATATATATGTTCAATACGTGATAATACTGTAAAAGAAAAAAATATTTCACGTGCCTCATTCATTAAAGCGCAAGCAAAAATACCGTTTGTGAAACTGAGATATAAAAAGATCTTTTAACGGCGTAGTCGAGCAACAAGGAAGGTTTCTGAGAAACTAAACCTCTAAATTTGGATTGAATGTTTCTATGGGATGAGTGATAATTATCACAATTTCAATAGTTTATTAATAGATTATTATAAGCATATATAATTATGATTAACTTGCCAACTATATGACGGATTAATGACCATAATTTGAGACATATAATTAACTTTTAGAGTGAAAGTACAACAATTAAAATCAGTACAAAAACAATCAATCATCAAACAATGGTACAAGAAAATTTTAATTGAAAGAGTTCCAATTTAAAGACAATGAAAAAAAAAAATTTTTTTTGTAAAATTCCGATCTTTAATTATTTTATTCCAGATCTGATCTTAAACTCTTAAAGCTCGACTGTAATACCATGCCGTCACACATTTCAAAGCACTTTTATTGGTAAGTCCATAGGTCACATGATACGTTAAGTGGCTCCATGTCATAGATGGCGTAATTGTCTCGCAGTGAAATCGAATATCACGTGACGCTGATATATATAAGCAATAAATATTAATTGTTAGCAGAAACTCACGTGTATTCGCTCTCGATGTCCGTGGGGACGGCTGACCGTGCCGCGGTCCAGGTATAAGGACTAGTAAAACCCGTTCTCCTGAAGCTTTGAGCGCGCTTACTGCATCCTCATGCGTCACGTTGTCTAAATCTACATCGCCTTTCTGTAAAAAAAATATCATTATTTATAATAACATCCTTAATTATAGATTTTTAACATTGACTTTGAGTATGGTTGTTTCTACCATGCTACCTAGGCAACTTACAAGTTTGTCAACTATAGAACTGCAGAAAAAATAACAGAAAATTAGCAAGCATTGTAAAAAAAACTATACTTACAGAAGTATTTTTAACCATAAGCAGCTTGTCCCCAACCCTTAGCCTGCCGTCCCTATGTGCAGCGCCTCCAGCCATTATTTTTGTGACGTAGATACCATTGTCTCCAGGTATGTGTTGGTTACCAACACCCCCCGCTATGCTGAACCCGAGCCCTGAACCACCTTTAACAAGTTCTATTTCAACCGGCTCCTCTTTTGTAGATATAGACAAGTGTGACATGTTTCGGTTGTCATCGGTGACGCGGCGTCTTACTTTCTGTAAATAACATTTCAACACTTAGTAAATGTCATTGAACTTAACAAGGTAAATGCAAAGCATATTACATAATGGCTCACAATACTCACCAGTCTCACAGTATTGCCAGCCTTTTTCAAAGCGTCTACTGCTTCTGCATGCGTTACATTTTCAACTGATGTGTCATTAACCTGTTTCGGAAAATAGGTCAATGTTGAAACGTCAATAATGTTTACAATTTCAGTGAAGGTACCAAGATTATCGAAAACAATATAAAGCATTTGTTCATGATATCTTACAACTAAAATAAGATTTCTTTTGATTCTTGCCACAGATATTGTGACCAATTGGACGATGTCTCAATAATTTCGGCCGAGCCAAGATTTCACTTTTGTTGTTGAAGAGAAAATCATTTTACATTTTCTTCACAATTAATGATTCCAACAATTTATATTTAAAGCATTACTTAAGCATGACTGTTGTTATTTCCATATTATGATGCGTTAAGAGTATATAGCATAAGGATAACTTAACTGTGAAACAAAAAAAAATTGACAAATACAAATATGAGTCGTCCATAATTAAAAATTCTTAAACAATACCTTTATAAGTACATTACACTTTTGTCTAGTTATAAGAATTCGTTTTTATACAGCACATGTATTACAAATAGGGAAATAAGATTCACAACTAAGAATAATGTGGTTGAATACTATGAGCTTTAGTATGCCGAAACGACTTACTTGTAATATGGCATCATTAATTTGTAATAGACTGGCTGCAGCTGCTCCACCAGGTATAAGTTTGGTGACATATATGAGGGGGTCGTCTGCTACGTGTGGGTTGTCAGAGCCTCCGGCAATGCTGAAGCCGAGACCGGCACCCCCTGACCGTGACAACACCACCGTCATGTACAGATGGCCATCTTCGCCAACTGTTCGCTCTGTTCCACCACCTTCTATGCCGTTTACCTGCAACTTTTACATTAGCCACTATTGTTATGATGTACAGAATCAGGTCTGATTATAGAGGGTTGAGTCTGAATATTGTGCGATTTAAGAAAATAGTAGAAAAGATAACAAGTTAATATTACAACAATATCTATACTAAGTTATAAAATTACTTGATTGTTTTTTGATGAAACATTAGAAAGTGACAAAAGCTTAATGGATTCCTAATTTAACCAACAATTACCTGCTTCATTTCAGGTGCCGTAACGTGGGCCTGGAAAATTTATTAAAAAATATTATTACAGAGAATTCATAATTTGCATATTTTATTTACATTTTGAATTTGGAATAATGATAGGTAATAAAATTATCACACAATAAAATGAAAAAATGAATTATTAACTTTAAATTATTAGTACAAATTACACTATTGTTTTTTAATTAGTAATACAACTTATATATACAAATAAAGATGATGAAACCTTTGGTTGAACAATAACAAACATTATTTAAATTATCTACATTTAATTCCAGCCATATGAAATGTTTTACTATTTCAGGAAAATGATATGTTATTCGTGTGCTAAATACATGACTTTATTAATGCTATGTTCTGGTAAGAAATCAGCATTATGTTGTCAGGATGTCGGATAGTTTTGAAACATTATATATTTTTGACATTAGAAATTAGTTGCATGAATATTTAGTAGTTCTTTAAATATATATAAGATGTAAACTAGTGTATTAATTGTGTATAATTAATGACATCATAATTTATCAAATGATGATAGTATGCATTGTGATTGTAAGTTACATATTAGAGGAAGCCGTATTTAGAATTTAATATACTATACATGATTGTCTATGTATTAATAACTTCACCTTTGATTTAATTGGCTGGAAATCAATGTTAATGTTGACAGACCATGACTGTAAACAGACTGCCTACTCACCGTGTCAAGATTAAATAATGAGGACACTTTCCGTAAAAATCCATTGTGTGTCTTTTTCTTGCGTCTTTCAGTCATTTTGGTAACCAAGTGTGCATAGCCTCTGGTATTGTAGGGTCCGTATTATACTATGTACACTGCATGCATGTTAGTTACACTTTAGTGCCATTGCTCAGCACCTTACTTGCCGCAGTTCAGCATGCACCATTCTCTACCTAGAACCCAGTTCTAACTTGCACCAAATCAATTTATATGTGTAAGGCCAATTTCGGGAGGAATCAACGTAGCTTCGCGATTACATGTATCCCCACAACATAAGCCGATTATCATGTTAGCTCGCGTTAAAATTGCACCTTATCAGTCGACAGTCTTCGTGCCGAGCCCTTTTCGATAGTGATTTTTATTAGGATGTATGAATATGTAGTTAATTGGGTGTTACCAACTGATATTCGGTGATTGGATGGTATGAATGTCAAAGCGATGAACTTTAATTAGAATGTCCGTGTTATGTACACTATTTATCGTGCAATCTAAGACCACTGGTCTATGTTTTATAGATTAAATTCGTCAGCGAGTAACACAGCGATTTGTTACAAGCAAAACTATTAGAGAAGTCGCATTAGTCTCACCTAGAATTGAAAACGCTCCCAAATTATAGAGAAATTACTAAACGTTTAAAAATAGATTAGTGTATATTATATGGCCTTACTTGCGACGAATGCGAAATAACAGCAGTGTGAATGTCAAAATTTTATGTGCAATATCATTTCACTGAATATTCATTTACGAGCAGAGCTCTTTCAGTCGATACAGCGTTTATACGTCATTGGCACAATTGTAAAATTTAACAGCACAAATTCACACGAAGAAGTAACGTTATCGTACATATCGCTGAAAACTTGTACTATATTTTAGGTTATAAATAGTACTATGAGACGCGAAACACCAACCAGCCGCCATTACCGACCACTTGTTAGTTGTTATACGGCGTTCTGTTCGCGCTCGTGCTACTATCTTTCGTAGACGTCACGTCATCAAAATGTTGAAAAAACAAAACGAAATCCTCCGCCGATCCATAAACATTTTGTTTCCCAGTATATCCAAAAGGTGGCGCTACATGCCTCATTCTATCGATCCAGTTCGTACTTCAATAATTATAAACATGTTTGGTACATATTTTCATTTTGTTTATATTGAATGCTGATCTTCAAACTGCAGTTTTATTTGGTATTTGAATTTCAAATAGTTGGCGTTACATTAACTAACCAACAGATTCACGGTTCCTTCTAATAATGGACTCTTAAATTAATGTTTTTCAGATTCTTTTACGGTGGAACATTCTTCGTTTTCTTTTTCTTCCAGGTATAGGTGCCATTCTTTACTTTCTCTATAACTAGATAGGTATTCTCTTTCTTGTTATTGCTGCATTCTCTTAAAAATATTGAGGTGAATCGCCTATGATTATTTTCCCTACCGATTGGTACCTACCTGTCTAATAAAAATACATTTCTGGTACTTATCTTACTACTACTTGATTTGAAAAGAAACTATTAATATCTAAAAATGGCCAGAAGACATTGTGTCATCACGTGAATCGTATGACTTACCTTTCTTTCTTCTTCATCTGCACTAGGTGGTAGAATCGTAGGTGTAGTCCCCACCTAGAACATCATAGACACACATTAATTTACTTTACATTTTTAATTAATGAACTTTATCGATACCATGTGTATTATTACAATGTTTGTAAGTAAAGTAGATGTATTTAGTGATTGCAAATTATATCTAGTATAAGGACTTATTCTTCCCGTCGTATTCATAAACTATACTATGAGTTCTCATAGCGAAATGGAAAGAAAGCATCGATTGTTTGTATTCCCGTCTTCTTCACTCTATTTTTTGAATAGTGACAAAGACAAAGATGGGGGGAAGACGAACAATCGACTCTTTCTTTTTATTTCATTGAGATCTCATTATACCGTTTGTTACACGATTTCAAGGAATCGGTGTTTACTTTAGTAGAATTAAAAAGTATCATTCACTACTAATTATTTATTTGTATGAAAGTAACGGACCTTGTTGGAGTCAGGTGTATCATCGTTTCGGTGATCGGATTTCCTGTTATTGTCCTGAAGAAAGGCATTTGAAACTGATCTGTATTCGCTCTCGTCCGTTGTTATCTGTAATGATAAGTAAACATAATGGTTAACCCATTAGAAACATTTGAGCAAAAGATAGTGCGTACCTAAGCGTACAACAATTCGTTTGAAGATTTTATGCTACTATAATCTAGTCTTTTACATTTTGTACATCTCTTGTTAAGATGATTGAAATTACTCCTCTGTTATGTTTCTGAATTGTCTTCTGTTTTCTAGTTCTTAATTTGTCAATATTTTTAATGACTAGATGGTTTGGAAATACTTTATCCGCGGTGAAACTTTGTTAAATTAGTACCTAATTCATAGCCTTAATTTGTAACCTTCGGAGCTTAATGCCTTGGCAGCAATCATTATAGTTGCGTGATTTATGTGATTATTCTTTCTCAGAAATTATTAATGATTTATATCCGACATGTATTAGAACGAATAGCCTTATCCATTATAAGTATGTCATTGTATTAGTTGGACATAATTGTTAATTGTTCATTGTCATCGAATTATGTGCAAGAATTTTACCCATATATTTCTTGTGCCACATGGTTGATCATGAACGGAAAATGATTTGAATGGGCTGGGCTAAAACTCCTTGGGGCCCTTAATTAATTTATCACCCATTTAAAAAAAAAATGTAACATCACTTACATACTTAGTTAAGTAGCTACTGTAAGATATTATCGAGTACCCAATTTTAAGTAATATTATTATTTATACCTCTTTTCGAAAATCATATACATAATTATGATATTTAAAAAGAATACAACTTTTAAAATTACCATATAATTTTCATAATTATATTTTGAAACTGTAACAGCATTATATTTACATGACAACTTAGTCTGTGTAAAAATATAAAGTTTACAACAGTTAAATTCTTACTTCACGCTTTACGCCATCAGCTTCCCACTTGTTGGCTATACGAATAGTCTCGGCAGTCTTTTGTTGGATTGATTTCGTGTCATCGAGCAACGTCAACTCGTAGAATTCTTGTATGTCTGAAATAATTATATAATTGTTGAATATTAGACGTTTAAAATCATAGTCTGTAAAAGTTTGATATGAAAGACCTTATTGCCATAAAACACTTAGAGTTGGATTACCAATGGCAACGTTTGGAAATATATACTTTGTACCTACATATAGTATGAAATTAGTACTATGAATTAAATTTTGGCACATATATACGACACCTACTTGTGCATCAGCACAAATAATTAGGAAGCTATTGATTTTAAAATGTAACAATGCAACCTCTAATTAGTCAATGTTCTATGTGACAAGATACGAATAAATAAGATAGAAATAAATGAGTAGTTTTAAAGACTGTCATATTAGTAGTATCAATATCTAACGGCCTATACAAATGACGTTAGATTCAACAATAACTAGTAGTACCTAAATAGTATTTGAAAATAACAGCTGTGAGGCAAAACTATCGAGAAAGACATTTCATGTTTGCTGAAATGAAGATATCAGCAGATAAAAAATAATGAGAGTCGTAAAGCGTATATTTTTGAAGTAAATATCTATTTTTTAAGTCCCCTTTGCAACAATCTGCGATTAAAATGTATGACGGTATAACTTTAAAACATGCGTCGTACCTCCCTCCCCTCCACAAAGGAAATTATGCACGGCTATAAATTAAACTATATACTAACATCACCACCAACACGTGTTTCGTTCCGAACCGGAGCATCATCAGGGTGAGTTGACTAATAATAACTTAATGGCAATGGATTTCCGCAAAGTAACGCCTGATACTATTAACTATATATGTATATTTATTGTTTGAAAAAAAATCACTGGTTGTAAGAAAATCTCATCAAACTGAATTATATGGTACAAAATATATACTATACAGGAATTACAGTTTGTAAACAAAACACAAGCTAATAACCCCCTGTGGTGCTAGACAAAGTTTTAAATATTGCAGACGGAGCAAAGTTCTTGGTGAACTTTGTTAAAAGAGTTCTTAAATCGATTGAAACTTCCACACGAAGTTGCTGGCACCTGGTAGTTTATACATACTTTTAGTAATCCTACTTTTTGTTTTAATCCTATCCCTAGTAATATTATACTTGCTCAGGAAATCTTATAAACACACTTTTATAATGTTAATGTGCACTAACACACTACAACACAGCACAAAGCTAATTGAATGCCTGTGATGTTAACGTTTAAAGTTCCCTCGTTTGTACCCAAAGTTAATTATATAGGTACATATAAGTATATTATTTATTTAAAATGCGTTGCAATCGGTACCAAACATTATACAGTTCTAAGCCCTTAGAATAAAAACAAGTAATTGTAAGCCACAATTGCAAAATTTCACAAATATTGCAAGTTATATTTAAAGCAATAATAAATAAAAATAAGCAATTTATATTTAAATTGAAATATTATCACGTGTATTCATATTAATATAAAGCAATTGGTTGACTTTATGTAATTACAACAACAATTATTCGCAGAATATTCTAAATTTTAATAGTTCTTACTTCTTTAAATTTCGTAGCTATTGTTTAGAAATCGTAGTTTAAGTAATTACTTAAACTTGACCCCCGCTCTAGGATTTCTTGTAACGCTTGTGGTATGGATAATACACCAAGAATCGAACCTAATTTTTTTTTATAATTAATCTCGTATCTAATTTTCTTTAAAATAGCGAGCAAACCAGCAGAATCACCTGGTGGTAAATTATTTCCGTCGTCCATACATACATCAAACCAAAGAGATCACCGACGTGAAGTCGGCCAGAAAAGACGCGGGACATCCGCATTATTTACTCTGCGACACTGCGATCAAAACATTTGACGCTCGATATTATGCAAAGAGCGGTAGTTAGTGTGAGTCAAATCTTGCAAACTGATTGCTACTACAATTAGGGTTGGCTCCAGTTAAGGGAGATCTTTAGTTGTTAAAGAGTTTTTCTCTTCACTGCATGAATACTATAAAACCTAGTTTTTAATATTTTAAGCTATTAACTTACTATTCACTTAATAAACAAAACAAAGTACAATAATGAATGAAGCATTATTTACTAACTCCTTTGAGGTTAACCGTACTCCTTAAGCCGTCCACCATATTTTATAGGTACATAATATTGTTACATTTATAGGTTACCTACATAAATGTATGTACATTTAATACTTGCGTGATTTAACACGCACTCAACTAGATTTATTATAGTTTAATTTTATGATTTATTTAAACATAAATAATAGTTAAAAACGATTATGTGTTTTACAGGGTTATTGCGTGAGTCGTTTCTGGTGCGATCGATATTGTAAAGAACAAAGTTAGAGGGCACCGACCGGGCGGCCTACGCTATAACCTGCCAGCAATGACCACTTTAAGAACTTAAAAGTCCCTAACGAAGTAAAAAGTTGGAAATACCAATAATAAAAGGTAATATTTGGGGCATAACCTTATTGCGGGTTAGCAACATACGTCGAATTGGGGCAGGTTACAATATCTGCCGACCCCAATCCCATGCCAGCATACGAGGGTGTCGTAAAAGGCGACAGAAGTCGTGCTAGCTTAATGATAAGGCTTCGCATAATATATTTTTTAATGTTAATAGCCGACAAACATACTGATAGTGAGTGGCTACCGTCGCCCACGGGCAACGTCGGCGGCAACAACTATGTGCTGCCGGCAAAAAAAGAGGAAAGAAAAAGAAACTCACTGTTCTATGCCGTAAGACTCTTATACATCTGCTTAGCTGCAATTTGAAACATTATCTACAAAGGCTCGATTTTTGTTTCACTTAGGAAGTTAATTAATTAATGGTATAACACCGTTTTCTTTATTTACAAAGAAAATTACAGCTTTAATTATTCGCATGGCCGATGACTTAGGTGACATATCTATTACTACGGTACTATTTTTAATTTTGTGTAATACGTATCTCATTACTTGTAACTTACCACCAGCCTTTTACAAAAGGCGTGCTCTAATATAGGTTACGCGTTACACATACATATGTAACTGGACTGTTACCTATTTGCGACTCCAATATTAGGACAAACAAAACATTAAGCAAATCTCCGCAATGGACCTAAGTAAGGTATTAAATGTGTTTACCACGTTGGAACTTATATTAGTACTAGTTGTGCCCCGCAGTTTCACTCGCGTTAATTAGAGAATAACCAATTAAAAACTATTTTAAAAACATCTGTTTATGGTCATTAATCGGCCAGTTCCTGGCACTCAAACAGTCATCCCGGTTTGCACAACATTTCTTGTTACTGCTCGACTCCTGTTAGTCATAACGGGATGTTATATAGCCTTCCTCGATATATTGACTATTCAACACAGAAATAATTTTTCTATTCGTATAAGTAGATATTGAGATTAGCGCGTTCAAATAAACAAACTCTTCAGCTTTTTATTATTAGTATAGATTTACTCAATTAGAAAACAGAATTTATTTGGG
>DWPA01000428.1:0-25349 GCA_018251375.1 Calpodes ethlius
AAGTGCAGTAAAAATATTGTCGATTCCTTTCTATCATTGGTTGCTAGGCAACGCTTTTTTCTTAAATACTTTTTTTAATCTGACTTCATCATAATATTTTTCCATAAATGAGATATTACGGTGAAAAGTAGCCTAAAGTACTAATTATCGTCCCAACTATATCCACACCAAAAATCATACCATAAGATCGCTCCGTTACACCGTGAAAGGTCAAACTAACATATACAATTTCGTATTTATGATATTAGTATAGATTGATCTTCAGGCCATGTTTTCCATTTCATTTTTGAAGCCAGCTGCCTTCCTAGCGGCGTTCTCGCATAATATTACTTGTAAAAGACATAAATGAGTTCTTTTGATGTGGAAATTGGTCACTAGATCGTAATATTGTAGTACGTCTGAGAGCAAACAATCCAACGAAAGTAATAGGAAACACGCGGAGCGCGAAAATGCGAATTACTCACGGTGGGTACCGCGGCGCTCGACGACTTATATTTTTGGGGAGCTGCCGGTATTGATGAACGGTTTTTTTGACGTATCTGACTAGAGGATTTTTATTAGTAAAAATATTGAAATTACTTTCTCAATCTATCCAGCGATGTCGAACATTACTTTGTGAATACGAGGTAATAAGTCGCTCGTGTTCATTTACGACTAATTTATACTAGAGTTATTTTTACGAATCCTATTTTTAGTTATTTATGTTAAATATATTTAGGTACGGAATTATATAGGTGCGGTTAGTTTGGTTGGTGTTTAAACGTGTCAATACATTAACTTTTAATCTCTTAGTAGAAGTATGGCTCTTATAGGTACCTCTTATTTCACACCCAATCTATCACTCAAAGAAAAGTGTTATAAACATATTTAAAGCATGTCACAAAATATATCAGTTGCAAATTTCATCTAAAACCGTGTAGCTGTTATTTCGTTTCTAATGCATATATATGACAAATAATTTGACCATCTTCCTTGACCTCAGTAGCTATTGTCTCCCGTGGCCGTCAGCAACATTAATAGGATCATGAAACAAGAGAAAAATTAAGAGACGTGACTAAGTAACTCTACTATGTTTAAATGTTCACATTTTTAACACTAATGAGCGATTAATATTAGGATTAGTACAGCAGGACCAACCCGAGGGGTTCTCAACCCCTCTTCATTCGCTATCACAGATTTTATAATCCTAGAATGATTCTTGAGTCTTATCTCTAGCTGTACAGTTATAGCTTTCAGTAGACAAATCGATTTAAAATTATTAACTTTTTAATCATTCTTAATCATATTAAATCATGTAAATCATTCTAAAAATGTTAATTAATATTATAAAACATATTCAAATACTGATGAATTAACATAATAAAAAAATATTAATAATGATTGCAAATTTTTAATCAGATCGAGTCATGAAATATTTTTACAACCAATAATCATTCAAAATGATTTAAAGAATATATTTTTTTTCATTTTGTTTAATCAGGGGACATATTAACCGTGATTTACACTTATCAAAATAAAACAAATGGGTTTATCTTACTGTTACAAATGCATCTTTTAAAACGGGGATGAACAATTTAATCTGAGGGTTAAGCTTGCGGCCGGCAGGACTCGGTCGGCGAAGTATTTTCTTAAGTGATTGAACAAGTTGGTCTTAATTACAATATCCCTCGGCGGAGCGCGCGGGGATCGCCGGGAGTTGTTTGTCGAAGTTTCGGGGAGTTCGCCGAACTTTACTCCTCGAATTTTCGGACGTTATTATTTTACAAATACTTCCGTCATGTTGGTTTCGCTTCGGATACGGTCGTGGAAGCCAGCTCCGTGTGCTAATTAAGAAAACCATGTTAAATGTTAGTACACGATTCAAACCGAATTAAAAGTTGAAAGATTTATGATTTTAAACTAAAAGGCAGTCATAATTTTTAATTTTCATTGTAACGTTGTTTTGGTGACAATTCTTGTGTGGTTGTGATCCTTTTTATCTCCAAAACCCCAAAGGAACAGCAGTGAATTAATTTTTTTATTTAGTGTTAGAATAAACTAGCAGTTAAAGTTCAGCTTTAAAAACCCTTGGAGAACGTTAAATAAATCATATCTTTTATTATTGTTGGTTTATAACAATTTACCATTTGTTGTTTAATCTTATAAATAAATAATTGAAAGACCTAAAAATATGCTTTTATAAAAAAAAAACATAGCCGGTTGCTATTATTATTGTTCACAATGAAGGAGTTCCCTCGTCTGAAGCTAAACCAAATCGAAGTCATGCTTATAATAAAGATGCGGTCATCGGAATTAAAGTAATGTGTCAAATTTCAAACTTCATAGTAGAAGTGGTTCTAATTGTTCAGTCTGATATGCTAGTTAGCTGGTCCGAATATCTATAGTTAGATTTCTGTGCACTCCACGGTTAAACATTGTCTTCTAGTTGCAATTAAGCAATTACGCAGAAGATCCACAGCGAACTCCAACAGACAAGAGAACGTCTAAACGCATAAACGCTGATTCAGCTTGCAAAATGTGAACCAAACAAAACCTGTTAGAGTTTGTTCATTTCGCGGCATTATTAGAAGGTAAATGAAAAGAAGAAATGTAATAGTCATTTAGTACTCACACGGCCTTTACTGCTGGTCCTGGGTGTACTGGCGAAGTTGAGAAGCAATACACGAGCTCCGAAGCATCGATCATTGAGCGGAGCGCCGTTCAATCTCATGATTGATCACTTGTGACTTACTTCGGCATTATCTCCGTTAGAGTTGGAATTTGGAAATTGAATATTCTTAACGGAAATGAGTTTAAGAATTGAGTGATGCGTATAAAATACTGTATCATATAATATTTTATCGAATTATTTAATACAAGAACAATATTAGACATACATTGCTCTTTTAAAAGGAAGATTAGAGATGATGTGTCAATGAATGCACCGTTGGTTGTTGTCAGATACTTTGGGAACGATACAGGCTTAGAATCATTGATAACATATGTTTCTTCACGTAAATCAATATCCATGCTTCATTATTATAAACAGGAAACTGATTGTTTCTTTGTTTTTCATTCTTTCACGACGCAACTTTTCGTGTCGTGATAGTGTAGAGACTGTAGAGTGAAATAGTTTATTTATTATTCCGAAAATCATCTCACCAAAGTGTGTTTGTTCTTGGTTACTTGTTACGTTTATATATGGAACGATCATCTGTCCTCAGGGGTAGCAATTCATCTGTAACCAACTTCGTGTGGAACAAGTTACAAACAACTTACTGAACGATAACTAATAGTTACGAACAGTCATAACGTCCACAATCCTCTTATTAACGAATAACAACAAACTTAACTTAAATCTTCATACTTACATTAATTTAATCCGTCGTATTACACACATATATACCAACTCAGTAATCACACAAAATAATCTGTGTTCATACTTTTTGCGTTGCAATGAATGCCTCAATCAAAACTAAACAAAATTTAAATTCATTTTTCGCTTTTAAGCTGGAATTTCCCTAATTTGCCGAAGCGAGCAGCCGGCGGGCTGGCCGTCCAACTTCGCCCAATTTAAAACTGAGCAAACTTTTGATTGTGCGATATATTAAAACTCCATTAGGGTCCATACTCGGATCTAGTATGGTTATACGTGTTTAGGAAACTCGTATGGACACCAGCTGTTGCGTGATTTTGCCTTTTAACATTCCATACGTAATATATAATGAAGGTATACGGCTAGGTCTAGCCAGATGGCTACCAAACTTGGTTGAGTGACGTTTAACTGCTACTTATTTTTTTTTACGTAGTATAAGTCAGTGCTTGCCTACTATCCCGCCTTATGGTATGTGACGATGTATTCTATGATGTTGTGCGCACTAACTTATAAAGAGCCTATTCACTTTTATTTTGAAGACTCCCACATTATACTCAGGAGGGAACACCGATGCAGGCAAGCTATTCCATTCCTTCGCAGTATGCATGAGGAACGACGAATAAAGATAATAACATAACGAACTACTGCTGGTTTTCAATGGACAGTAAGCAGTCGATACTTAGACAATAACTGCCCTATTAATCTCCACTGAAACGCACTTAACGCTTCATATGTCCACCATAATTACACTAATACTGATCTGCTGAAGTCTACTGCTAATAAATTCGACCAATTTTTAACTGTTCGAACTTTCACGAAGAACTTCATTAAAAAATATTTTCTAATAATAAACTTAATCTACGCTCATTAATTTGTTAATGACATTAATATATAAAATAAATGAAAACAAATCTAAAGTGTTCATTGCTAACCCTATTACGTGCAGAAGTCCGAAACATTTCTCAAAACATTTATCTATATATATAATGAACGTTTGTCTGTATGTCAGTTATAGATCATATGCTGATCTTTAGCAAAGTTGTTGTGTATGAGCCCTTGAAGGTTTCTGAATAGGTCCGACCAATTTTCGACAGATGGCGTCACTGTGATTACGTTATTAGTTTTTGGCGTAGCAACGCACGTAGGATTCAGCTAGTAATTAATAAATATGTATTTAATTCAAAACACGTGCATTACGTATTTATAAGTCGTACTAAGTCATGAATTATTTTTGCTTGACAACAAACTTGATATAACCATTTGATTCCTGTATGTCTTTGCGCGTTATTAATTAATGTGATTTCTTTGTTACAGGTAAGTCAATATTTTTAAACACGAGAATAAGGTAAGCTAGAACAATACAATTACTCTTCTTATTAATCTTCTATGGTTAATTAAACTATGCGGTTACAGTATAGCCTCTTTAATGAAACCGTTACCACACCTTTACATCCCTTGGATTTCAAAATTGCAAGGGATATGAGAGGTAGGTATCGGTGGAGGGGTGATATTGATCATAAAAACCCCCTGCCAGGCATTACGACGCACCTCATGCATAATGCGCATACCGTCGGCCGTTTTGTCAAATATTAATATCGACTAGGTTTGTCACACCTGCTTTTCTTGTTACCTTGAACTCCGTCCGACGTAGGCCGCTATAAAATATCGAGAATATATTTAACATTAAACAGCCGGTCCCGTAGCCCAGTTGGTAGTGACCCTGCTTGCGAAGCGAGGGGTGCTGGGTTTCATTCCTGTGTGAGTGACTTGTTATTTGTGGTGTCCATGCCACCCGCGACACAGGGAATCCTACTGCGGGGGTATGAGTTTTAGCGATTTTTAACTATTTTAACAGTTAAACTTGACTAATCTTACATAATATTTCTGATGGTTATTTATAACCTAGATATCGGTGTATTTAATACTGTATTTGAAAATTACGAATAAACCGCGCTGTAAGCCTCTTTGAAAACAAAAGGGGTTAATATTTATTGTATTACTATTTGAAACTAACTATTGAAACCCTTTCATTTGATAACGCGGCACTTTGTGGGTGTATTGTGATGTCACAAAGCAGCTGCTGACTGAGAGATGATATCTCATCTATCAAATGACAATAGTAGTTTAAAACTTACACGGGAACAGAAGAACAATCAGAAGAGGTGAAAACATAGTTAGGTAAACATTTATTCAAGTTAATTGTGAATAGGATTTTAAAGACCCAACAGCGGCGGGAAAATTCTAGGAGTTACTTTATAATGATGTTGATTAGACTTTCAATTAAACTGACTTAAACAAATTGTAACCATGCTCTATCTGCCTCCTAACGTGTGAAGTAACGCGCTAAAAATGATACCACGCAGATGTGGTCAATAGTTTAGCGCGATAATTAATACTTTCATTGACACATACATTCCTTTTTTTTACATAAAATAAGTCAGTGCTTGACCACCTGATGGTAAGTGGCGATGTAGTCTATGATGCTGTGCACACTAACTTATAAAGAGCCTATTCACTCTCCTTTTAACTGGAAGTAAAATTTGTATAGAGGTCCATTAATGTAGTAAAACATTAAACTTTAATTTTATCGCGATTGAATCCAATGTAAACACGGGTTTATCTGAAATATTAACGCTTAAGTGCAATAAGATTTACAAATTTAATTCGTCTGTATTTGTACAGTATCAAATAGGACGATCACTAAATTATTCATAAAGTATAGTGAAACTGTCGATGTCTGGTTACTAATTCACTTATATACATTTAAGATTGTGCGCACGGCATTATGAGATCAGGTTGGAATGGATTACAAACAACAATATACTACAATATCCCAAGAAGGCAGCGCAACCCGATTAATTAATTAGGATTAATTAATTAGGGTATTTAAGCAACCTGCATCAGCAAATTGCATTACGTTTTCGTTTTATAATTTTCCGAATGTATTTCCCACTAGTGTTAATAAAATACTTGAGGTTAAAATGTTTCTCCGGGCTAATGTAAGAATATTTATTCACAATTGGAACTTTACTTACTAAAGCAGTAGATGAACACCAGACTTAGCTATATCCACTCGAATTACAAGAGAATTAAATTATTTAAAATGTCACATTTTTATTAAAAATATTTTCTGAGTAGTAAATTGCTTCAGATAAAATATTTTAATATTAACGATCGCGAGGCGGCGAACGAGAAATGTTTAATGCTATTTTTCGTACCATCGCTAAGAACAAAGCTCGGTTCGGTCTTAGAACAACTTCTATTGAAATTTTTCCGCCCACTCAAAGCGTATTCTCGCCTGTGACAAAAATTCTCTCTTTCCAGTACCAAATTACAATGTTTCCATCCGAGTGGACACGAGAGGGCCGCAATAATGAGGCCTTGTTATCGGCGAGTGCCTCGTGGTATCGTCGGCCCTCCCTTTTGTTTCAGCGTTTCCGATCTCGGAAGGAGATATTTATAATATTTTTAAATTAAATGCGCTCTCAGTTATCGCAGCGCGGTCCGCTAGCCGAATACTTTTTCTCAAATCATCACAACCCATAACTGTCCCACCACTCTGGTCAAGTGCGTCGTTAGCCTTCACACACCTTCAATAACATCATGGAGAACTCTCAGGTGTGCAGGTTTCCTCACGATTTTTCCCTTCACTAAAGAAAATGATAATTAACTTGTAATACGCATATAACTTATTTGAAAATTAGAAGTGCTTTCAGGATTCGAATTAATATCCCATGTTCCAGAGTCTAATATTTGAACCACTGGGGTATCATTGCCTTTCTATCTCGAATATTATAAATTATACAGAAATCATGCTATCTATTGGTAAAAATACGAAATAGTTCATAAGTATAGACAGAACCCGCTCCTAAATTTATTGATTAGATACATAAAAGAAAGGCTTGTATCCTATACATTTTACTAGTAGCGGCTAAGTTACGGGTTATATAAAATTATATAAATTCATGTATAACTCCCCAACAAAGAGAAGCGTTATAAAGGTCGAAGTCCCCTCGAAAAATATCCGCAAACAGCGAGTCCCTTACAAAACAAACGAACGGCAAACTCACATATTTCTGACCTGAAATCTCACGATAAAATCCGCATTTTATTAAACCGAAAAAAATGCAAAGCAAGTTCGTTTGGTAAATACGAACTTGGTTCCGTAGTCTTTGGACTTTTAGAATCACAGGATTGATTGTAACGTAAGGTTCTTTTATCAATTTGAATAAAATAGTCGCAGGTTTTCTCGTTATCAATAAGTGGTCTTTGGAGTTACCTGTTAATTTTTGATTATTGAATACTTGTGTCAATAAATAAGTCATATAAAAATGTCTAAAACAAATCTGAGGAATGCTTCTTCGTACAGACCATAGAATTTTATCTACTTTCGTGGAATCAAGTGAAAATAATCTCTTCAATCATTATCATTAAATATCGTTGATCCAATTAGCCTGGTCATAAGGTTGATTGAAGCGACTTGCTTCACGGCAAAACTAATAAGTGCGATAGTATTCTATGCGAAGGGGAGGTATTTAGTGTTTCTAAGTTTAGTAGGTAAAGATCATGTTTTAGTTATAAAGTAATTTGAGTTTAGGAATAACTACTAATATTATAGTATCTGAAGCTGCGATGACATCATGTTTATTTTCGTAATAAATTTGAACATATAATTAAATAATAGTTTAAGTAATTTGACAATTATGTGTATAATATTTACATTTTGGTATTTTTCGACTTAATTATAAATACGTTAGTAGAAAATATGTGTATCCACGATTTGAAAACAAACTTTTATCACACATAAATGCCTGCTTCGGTCGGTAATCGAACTAGGAAACCTGTCTTCACAATTGGGCTTGGAAAATTACGTAATTATACTAACCTATTATTATAAAATTTACCTATGTTTGACAATAATTCGATGTCACATCGCGCAATACCGAAAATTGTATACGGACAAAGACATTGAAGTATTTCATGTATATAACGCTTAAGGTATTTGAACACGACCCTTTAAACATTCTTAGCAACCGGTAATTCGGAGGCTCGAGAGAATTTTCTTTAATCCTGATCATAAACAAAGGGTTCAGCCGTTCAAAGAGGATCAAAGAGCCAGCTCTCACGGAGGTCTGGCGATGCCTTAATTTTTATGACGTGAAAGTGGCTG
Organism: Calpodes ethlius; assembly: GCA_018251375.1. Taxonomy (NCBI): domain Eukaryota; kingdom Metazoa; phylum Arthropoda; class Insecta; order Lepidoptera; family Hesperiidae; genus Calpodes; species Calpodes ethlius. The sequence goes on from DWPA01000428.1 coordinate 8,526, forward strand.
GCATATCATTTGTTACACTCAGAATTTTTACGCAACGTGAAAGATATTTAATTCTTATCTTGTAACATATAATTATTAAGCAGTGATAGCCTAGTGGTTCGAACGTTGATTCCCTGAGCGTGGGGTTATGAGATCGAATCTAATTTTCAAAAAGTTATGTGCGTATTACTAGTTAATTATCACTTGCTTCGGTGAAGGAAAACATCGTCAGGAAACCTACACACCTGAGAGTTCTTCATAATGTTCTCGAAGGTGTGTGAAGTCTGACAATCTGTACTTGGCCAGCGTAGTGGACTATGACCTTCACCTCTCACATTGTCAGAGGAGACCCGAGCAGTGGGACAGTTATGGGTTGTAATGATAAAGAAATAACTTACAGTAGGGAATTGACAGTTAGATATTAATAATTTACAATGTTTTTAAATGCTTGTTTCAGTCAAATTTTAGAAGCTGAATTAGAATTATTTCCTCTTAGCCTATGAAGTTAAAGTCTGACATATTGCTTTAGTGGCAATGTATCTTTATTACAAGTATGATCTGATACTACTCTCAGGGTTGGCTCCAGACGAGGGAAATCCTCATTGGTGCACAGCACTGTTATTTATTTATTGTGTGTATATTCCTAATCCATAAAAGTAGTAATAACTTGGAATTCATTCGGTTAGGTTTTTACCACACATGAGAGTTTAATAAATTATCGTAAGCTTTGTAGTTTTCAATGTTAGTTTTATTTAATTTCCACATACGGCCGATAGATGGAGATATCAGTTCCACATATTGCTAACAGATGGCATTGGTAAATTCAGTTCTGGATCACGCTATTAAAAGTTTCTTGTAGATCATTTCAATTTAAGTGCCCAGTAGCCCTATTTCTTATGTGATATAATTTGTGTTATTCATCAAACATATATTCACAGATAAAACGCTCGCGTTACTCATTATTCATTGAACGAACGATGATGTTGTCCAAAATAATAATTCGGCATCGAATAAAACAAAACGATGTTATTTCTCATAATAAATTGAAACAGCACCGCATTAACAATGGCCACATTAGAGGCCGTTTCGTGAAATCACGTGCTGCATCATGTTTACTTAATGACTGTATTCGCGGGAATATTTTTTTTACCTTTAATGGAGTCATGCGGCGTGCGGCTTCCGGCTTGCGGCTTGCGGCCTGTAGCTATTTCATACTGTGTAATAAGAAATCTGCCCGTGTCAGGGAGTTTCACGCTTCTGATGTGAAATAGAAAATTTTCTTTATATAATTTCCATCATAGACTCGTTCAGTATTGAAGTAAACAGCCATGGTTACTTAGTTTGACAATTATCCTTATTGTTTACTAGCGGTACCATGCACGCGTTGCTAAAATATTTTTTTAAATCTGTTAGTTACGTTAACATATTACAAGTGCGTACATCTGTAGAAATCTTTCCATCTCCAACATATTAGACATACGTATTTGTAGTGGCAAACTGCCGATAAACTCGATCTCAATAGTCGCAAGACGCATGACGCACGACGCATAACGCAGGCCGCAGCCGCATCCACTCACATTACAGGCCCACTGTTTTGGCTAATGACTTCTTAATGGTACTTTTTGTACAAATACATTCCGGACACCTCAACTCGTTATTTACAATGTCAGATCCGCTTTGTTTCATGATAATACTAAATTTCACTTAACGTTTCTATGAGATTAATTGCAATCAATAACAATATTATTAGTATAAGTTAAAAGTTTAAGAAAATTCAACATTTGGTCTTCATCTGGACCAACTCTGACTGCGGTCATACTTATGATTAAAATGCATTGTGACCAGAATCAAAACATTGTGTAAATCTTCAATTTCGTAGACTTAATTCAGCTTGCAAAATAGGACCCTAAAAACATACTAACAAACATTGCAAGTTGAATATATTCATAGGCTTTTAAATATTAAAGTAACTACAAAAAAAACTAATCGTGGAAGTGTAGGGGTATGCATTCACCATTAATTACCATCAGTCCCGTGATGCATTCTTCTGAATAATAGACCAGAAATAATAACTATGATACGAGGTTGTTAAGAACTGAAATATTAGAATCGGATCCAGTAGAACCCGATGACGCAAGGCGTCAAGAAGTTACATTTTAGTGTATAATGCGCTAGTCCCGACTATCTTGCTGAAAGAATGAGACTCGTAAATCCGTTTTCTAGTTATTAAACCCTCAGATATAGAAGTGAGTCGTTTAAATGCGTTTTCAAGTAATCACCACTCTTTAAAAATCGGACGTTTAAATCCGTCTGCCAGCTATTATCTACTTGTTACCGAAAGGAGAAAACGAAAGAAATTGGGCTGTTTAAGAATCAAAGAAACCCTCTGCTAAATGTGCCTCCCGAAGCACACATATAAGCGTGTCTTCTCAAGAAGTTGTGTAACTCATCAATTTCAAATCGTCAATTCCCGATAGCTGCGAGCTCCAAGTTTCCACTGCTATTGTATTCTTCTTTTTATTTTAAACCAATGCTCTATTCATTGGCATCGAGCGCATCAGCTGCGCGTTAGCATCTAACGACATTTTAATGATCCAAGTTGGACGGGCCACGTGACGGACAGCTCGGGGTGGTTTAGTGTTAGTACCCGAACGGTGAGCGATCAAGTGGTCGATTCGATCTCGAGTTCGATACCACCCGTTACATCAATGTCGCATCGGCCAGTAGTCTACTAGTAGTTCAGTTTAGAGAACATCGGAATCGACTTCAGTTTTATTATACTTATATTAATACGTGAAGGGGACTCATTAGAAAACTATATGGGAAGGGAATCTGAGACTTGGATTAATTAAAATTTACACGAAGAAGACTTGTAGAAGGCTAAAATTTACGAGTGATAAGTAAAATTACATTTGTAAAAGAATAAAATTGTAAAATAACTTCAGCCCTAACCGAATTGGGTTGAACTCCCGATGTAGAGTGAGTCTTTACATTCGATTGTCCTACTTTTGGAATCGAATCTATATTTACCAATTTAAAATTATTACTTTAAAGAAAAAAAAAATACTTAGCTATCAAAATAACAAGAGCCACAATTAATGTTATTGGACGGAGTAATGGAAACAAAATGAACCTTTGAATTTAAAGCCGACGAAAGATGAATCTGTACAATTTATCTTGCGTTCGTTAATGTCAGAATCGCGTGTATCAGCTGTTGAAATTTTATTAAATTCTTTCCCCTTTTTAATCAGTCGATTCTATACTCATTTGGCTTGCCTTGCTTTGATTGTATTTTGTTGTTAGAATTATTTCCTCCAGTTTAAAAACATCAAACGCCAACGAAAGACCGTTATCAATCACTGAAAAATAATTAGTCATACCCCCCTAGGATGTGATTGTTTGTGTTGAAATGTATACGGCATTGTAATCACTGTTATAGATTTTAATAGGAAATTTTAGGCTTAGTGTTTTTGTAAGCTCACAAACGGGTAGACTATCTAGTTCATGGCAAGTGGTCACCATCACGGATAACGACAATGTAACCATAGCCGATTATTGACTAATGGGTTATCCGCCCAGAAGGTAGAAAGAAGGAGAAAAGTTAGAAGTAAAGTAGTCAGGGGCGATGGTTACAGATGATAGATCCTAATTGAGTTATTCTACCAAAATTCCCAACTTAGTAATACATTTTCTCACACTTTGAGTCTGTACCACCACTGGATACACCATATCCTTTTGGATGCAGCAAAATAATTTAACTTTAAAAATTACATTATAAACTTCTTTTAAAACAAGTATTCAGCAACAAAATAACCAAAAATATTTCTATTATTCGTGATGTTTATTTCTTTCTTTTATATTTTAAACTATTTCAAATCTTAACCTTTTTTCTGACAGAGTTATAACTTCTAAGGTTATTAATAGCTATGCTCCTTGTCAGATATTACTCCCGATGTTATTGATCCAATTATTATCGGGCGTCCCTTTGCCGTCTATCTGTAGGTAAACGAGGTATTCAACGAACTTGCACGCAGATCTCGTGCCACCATCAAAGCGTTACTTCCATAAATATTTGTACTGTGTAATTAAAACACACAAAAATAACATACTTAACCCTCTCGTTCGTTCCCGATATGGACCGAAGTTGTTACGACCTCCGTGACCGCGGCCCAATACGTTCGGCCAATTGATAGCTCTTAAGGTCGCCGCACACTGGATGATACATCGCCTCCGCGCGCCATCTACCGCTCGCCAGGGACATTAGAATAAGAACAATTTATGGATGCGATTCCTCTTAATTAAATTCAGCTGAGTTTTAGTGAACAATTTATACTAGCGTTTGAATAATAAGTAAGCGTAAATTTGGGTTGGCTGGGGATTGGATATTTTCTTCTGTATATCGTGTTAAGATGTTTGTAGACTATTTGAGCTGACTTCAGTCTGGCAATAACTATTAATTACGTTAATAGATCTATTGGACGGAATACTATGATTTCATTTTCTAAAAACACCTCATGAATATATTACTAGATAAGTATCAACTGTCTACTAAGACGCTTATTAATTACATTCAAAACCTAGTACGAATATGATCTAAAATAGTCTAGGTTAAATTTAATTTATTGCTTGAAGTATGTTGAAGTTAATAACGTACACCTCTTTTAAATATGGAACGCGTTGTGACGTCATCGCCCAGAAATCTCATACATCCAGTATGAAACAAGCGTTACGCTTTCATTAAACATTTGAAGCGGCAACACGGCGCTAAAATAGCAACACTCGAAATGCATTAAGTGGCGGTTTAGAGTTCGTTGCATCCACTCACACACACGCCGGTGCACGGCCGCGGCGCTATTAATGCATGTAAGTTTTCATGAAATCTTGCGGTTTATAATTCAATAGACGGCATTGTTTGATGTACAGAGCTATGGAGCCGAGCTTGTGTTGATGTACAAGACGCATTTGGAGGTACGTAATTATTGGAGCTGTTGGGAGTACGTGACAAGGTTGTCTGTGCTTCGTAGGGCACGTTAAATAAATGTACGATCCTTTAGGTAAATACATTTCTTATAAGAGTTTTACTCATTATCTTTGTCCATGTCAAAGTAGCGACTTTGAATAAAGATTCGGGGTTTTTATATAAAAGTTGCATTATAATGATTGATTGATTGATTTTTATATCATTTCCTTTTGTACGTGAACATCGGACGTCACTATTTACCTTTTTCGCATGAAATAGGAAAAAGTTATTAAATGAAACAAAATACATATTCTCTATGTATAAAGTATTAAACAAATAAATTAATTACGATTGGAGTACCTGGGATATATCTGAATCGATATTTTAAGTAATCTAACAATAACATTTTAATAACACGAAGTTTCGTTATGTTTTTTATTCTTGAATAAACTCCGCGCCCTGCCTCACACACACGCAGCCGAGAGGTGGTCACAACGAGCGTCATTCGCAAGCGGCACGGGCGCGGTGCCTCCGCAGCTCTGCAGCTACACGGTGTATTAGGAGGCGATCGCACGCGGCGAATACCGGGGTCGGCAATAAATTGCTGATTTACGATACGATCTCGATATAGATCGGGCGTGTGCCGTGTGCTGCGGGTCTTAGCACGTTGGCGGGACAAATAGCTGTTATAGCTTGTTTGGTGCTCGTAATTACGCTTAAATCTACTTCCAATTATTGAAATAAACATATTATAAAGTGGGCTTGGATAAAACAAAATAAATTTTTGTAACGTAGTCTGCCGCTGCCGGGTACAGAACTAACTACCCTATTATTCGCAGGTAAAGTTACCACCATCTACCATAGACTGTGTATCTGGTATCATGTACTTGGTTACCTTGAACTGCATAGAGGGAAATCCGTCCAATGAAAGAGGTAATGTTGTTAATGTTCTTCCTGATAAAGTTAAGTGGCCTCTAAACTTTGTATCATTCAATTCAATAACAGATCATTCAATAACATTTGTAGGTTCCTTATGATATCTCGAAATTTAATCTGCGTTTCAACTTTCTTTCATCACGTCTACTTCCAAAGGCCAATGGATGAGAGAACTGTATTAATGACTTAAAATTTCCAAGTTAAGAAACTAATTAGAACAGTCCTCTGCCCCTTCTACCTTCATTCTTGTCTGACGTTAACGTCTTGTTAATGACGTTTTTATGGTTTATCCATTGGTGTTTAAGAGTATTTATCATGAGGTTTTCCTTTATTTGCCAGCGGACTATAATAGTTATAAGTACCACTAATATCACCACTAATACCACGACTATATTCACAGTAGACTGGTACCTGTAATCCGACGATAAATATGAAATGTTAGATTGTTTGTGACTCTATCACGCGAAAATAACTGATCAGATATTAGTTAAATTTGGCATACAGATAGTTTGTAATCCAGATTAAGTTATTGATTGTTCCTTGTATTCAGAGGTATAATCAGTATATAGGTTCTGATACGAACCGTGGACGAAGACGCGGATGGAAGTTAGCACCACAATAAGAACACAGCCCGCTCCCCAAAGTTTAAACGGTGGTCGAGTAATTCAAATTCGATAACATCGACTAAATCGTCTAATTCAATTAGTGAGTAACTTTACCCATCCATTTAGGCCATTAGATCGTCTGTAACCGTGAGACTAGCACAATAAAATAACAATAGAAAATTAATGACACAAGGAGAAAACATATCAACGAGTCCTTTGTCTAAAATTTATTTAAAACATCGTGATACATTTATGAAGGTCACTTTATTGTTGATTTTATAATAAAAATGCTAAATTTGCTGTAAAGTTAAGTATATTATAACTTCCACGTGAATTTTCGTAATATAATATACACATACTTTACAGTAGATTACAAGTTGTAGTAGAGGCGTTTAAATGAACCTAACAATCAGGCCGGTATCTCGTTAACTGTTAATGATACAACTATGTTAATTTTATCAGAACGCGTGTTTCGACAGGTCGCCGAAACGTCGACATCACCTCAAGCACCCTGTAAAGCGGGTTTGAAATTCAACTGAACTTGTTAACCATGTTTGTTTAAGCCCTTAAGCTGTTTAGCATTATACGCCGCACTGCCTTAGTTGGAAATTTGCTTACACTTCATAAAATTATCTTTTACGGGGCCTACTTAATTTTACCAAGTCTATAACTTGCCTAAGTACACTTTGTTAAGTTGAGGAGCGCCGAGTGCTCAGACGGATTTTCACACGCCTCAGTCAATATCATTGTGGACTCATGACGACCCGGTACGAACTTACGTCCTGCCAGAGTGGCACTGAACCATCGCAGACCGTAGCATCTCCTTTTGGAGAATAACTTTACAGAAGTATTTATGAAGCGGGCAGGTAAACAGAGGCGGTTTTAATAAATCCGCACTGACCCGCTTCCTTTAATATAACGAGAGCTGTGAAAAACGGAAATGAAGCATAATAATGTAGAAAACAAATAATAATTTGCGGAGCCGCTCCCGGTGAAATCTTTTAACTGGCGGCGTAATAAATCATGGAACAGTTGACTCGAATGTAGAGCAATCCGAGAAGCGTAACCCTATACGAATAAAAACCGCCACCAAAACACCGCTGCGTCGATGCAGGGGGTTGCAGCGTCGCGGCGGCGGCGTCAGTCGGCCGGCGGACGCCGCGCGCGACGCACGCCCCGCGCCATGTGACACTGCCGGCCGCGGCCGCCATGACCGAGGGGGCGGGCAGGCCTCGGCCCGCGCCGCCCCGCAAGCCGGACTCGCTGAGCCTCGCCTGGCCGCGCTTCGACGACCCTCCGCCGCCGGCGCCCGAGCCCACCAAACCCTCGATTCCTCTCGACGACGACTTCGGCGGGTTCTCGCCCTACACGCCGCCGAATCCCATCCAGGCGGACCGCCTGCCCAGGCGGCCGCAGAGCGTCGTCGCTCCCCGTCCCGTCACCCAGATAGCCCGGAGGCCGCACTCCATCGGCTCCGTCGAGGATGACTGGCCCTCGGTGCCGCTCCTCCAGCCGGTCCCGCGGAGGCCGAGACCCGTTCCTAACACGCTGTCGACCCTCCCGCGCGCTACCTTCAACCTGCCGTCCTCGAGAAGTGATTACCAGTTGCAGAGACCCGCGATTATGACGAACGGTTATGGTGCTGTGCCGCCGTCGACGTCGCGGAGGCTGTCCCTGCCCGGCGGTGGCGTTCAGACCCCGCCGAAGCCGTCTGCGACATTCCACGGGCTGTCGGGGCTGATGGGGACCTACCCGTCCTTGGGCACCCCCGGGACCCCGAGCACGCCCGCGGCCGTCAGGGAAGCCGTGAGACACCTGCTGCAGCAGCCGCGGAATGGATTCCCTATCATGGACCACAAGCTCTCGCTGTTCATAGACATCCTTGACGCACAGGAGCGATTCTCACAGGTGAAACCACGTTTACTGTTCGCGTTAAAGACGAGAGCGCATTCGAAAAGCGATTTTAAAATCACAACACATATTATCTAAACAATCCACCGAGCTAAACCTCGTTCCATTTCTCACACAAAAATGTATTCGAAGCGCGTCTACGAGACAGCTTGGGGTTTTTAAAAATCCTGCACAATTAATTTGCGAGTTCATAAACACACGTGAGCCGCGATTTGAATGTTACGATTTATGAAATGCAGTCAAGTTACAGCCGAGCCGAACGGTTGAATGTAAAACGTCGGTTTAAAAACAATGTCGGAACTCGATGAACTCCCACGGTTGAACTTTCCGTTTCCGCAACTTTTACTTCTTGAGCATTCCGTTACAAGTGTTCGGTATGTCGATGTGTCTCAAGTTTCCCTATGTAAAATATTCCGTTAGTTGCTCTTTGTGTTTTTATAACACATTGGACGAAACGACTTTTTGACATAAAAGTTAATATTAACCATGTTTTATTATAAATATCTAATATATAATACTTTAAAAATATTTACAAACTATAAAAGATGCGAATAACATCAAAAAAAATGTTGTGTATAAATTATTTATTGCGATTTCTTCACAAGTTCTTTGAGTGTTATTTGAGTTACAATTTTATGAAACTAATAACACCTAGCAAAGTTATAAATATTTCTATTCTAAAGAAAGTAGTTTTCGATAAACTTCCAGCATTCCTTTGAGCGATGTATTATTTAATAAATTATTTTAGGTAAATAGTTATTTTCTAGTTTCAGTATTTAATAGATTTTTTCCACGGCAATTTATTTTGCGTAATACCTTACGAATTACGAAGACGAATTACGATTCGTCTTTATAATAGTACAGATATAATAGTACGAAGCTAATGGCCACCGCTATAATAGAACATAAATAATATTAATTTGTATTTTGTAACAAAATCTGTAAACTAATTGTTTTAGACACAATTTTTATTACAATAACTAAATGTAACGCAAAACACTTATTTTCATATCACACCTACATTCATAGCTCGGTTTCAATTTATAGGTTCGTAAATATGTCGGTCGTAGTATAACATTTTGTATTCATGCCATTAGAAATTACACTATTTCGGTGCACGAATAAACAAAAATATCGTTAGCGAATCTGAGCGCGTGTGAATTCACCGTCGTATTTTCAGAGACGTCGATTGTTGGAAATGTGAAAAAAGTTGAGAGATAAATTGAGAGAAAATTATTATAGTCCGAGAACAATTTTATCCTGTATCCTACACCCGAGGAGACCCGAGCCCAGCAGTGGGTCAGTTACGGGTTGTGATGATGATGAAAGAGATATATAGAAGCGTTAGTTACTCAGGTAGGCCTATGTCCAGCAGTGAACCTTTAAAGGCTGATAGATAGATATTTGTTTCCTAAATACAATAGATATAAGAAACAGTAGCGGACTGTGGACCGGCACAAACATTGTCCCACGTACCTTCTTAACGATAACAATAATAAAAACGGTTCTTTGTATTAATGGACGGTTCATTAAATTATCTATTGTTACAGGACGAGTAGGTTCGCAATACCAGAGCACAAATTCGGTCCCCAAAGAGATTGAAGGAGGAAAATACGATAATGTTATTTCCATAACGTCTTAAATGAACTGAAGGATCTGAAATAACCTTAAGATTTTCCTTTAGGGGAACACTTTGATCAAGATGTGAAGGATTCCTTGGCTAAATAGATAAAATTGGAACATAAATGATGCTGGTCTTTCTGTCTTCTAATTACTGAGGGGAAATTCTTTAGATGTAATGGTTTGTACCTCTTTACGATGTTACTGATTGAGGCCACTGTATAGGACTCTGTTGTGGAGGTTTGAATTGAGTTATTCTTACCTAGATTTATTTCTAGTTTCAACATTAGCATTACTACATCGCTCTTTACGATTCTCATTCGTAACCTAGCAATCAAGCAAGTGTTTATGTCAAAACTAGCTTTCCGCTTACGGCCTCGCCCGCGTGATCCCAGGCTATCAAATGTGATTTTATGTCAATGACATTACGTCATGCGAACAAAGTTTTTCTTTTAAGTGTGGACAAAATACGTAGAAACCAAAAAGTTCCCATATAAATTTCTGACCAGATCGTTATATTTATTGCACCCTTTTAAACCTTTCTTTACAACTAAATGTCCTTTATGTCCGCCTACTGGTTCTAAATTCCCTATTCACCAAATTTCAGCCAATTCGGTTCAGCCGTTCGTGAGTTATAAGTAGTGTAACAAATAATAGTGTATAGATGTTCCTATTTACTTTGATAGTAATGTCGACGATTTAAACCAACATAAACAAAGACTAAACAATTTATTTATCTCGCGTTGCGCTCGTAAAGACAGATTTAGAATATTTCCAAAAGCATATCCACGTTTTAAAGATCCCGTTCTTCTGAAAACTACCTCCGCTGTACTCGAGCTTCTTTGTGGAATTTACGTGTCTGTTACGGTCGCGAGAAATATTGGGGAGATTTTGTTTACGGTAAAGACTCTAACTTTAAAGTATTCGAGTACACATTACAATGAGGCAACGAGGATTCTGTCTAGATGAGTTGGCATCATCTTCCATAGCTGTGAAGTCTTAGGTTATGTCAGTATTATATTCTTCTTTTAGTTTATTATAAAAAGAAAGAATATTTAACTAGAAACACGAAGCAGATGGGTGCGAAATATAGTTAATATAAAGTCGATGCCGATTTTTTTTATTTAAAATGAATCATCAAATTTATAATACGCAAACGGTAATACGTAAATAGAGTTACAAAATATATTTGAAATATTTTAGTGAATCGTTCCTTTTACATATATAAACATTTATATAAAGTTACAGTGTAAAACGATTCTTTCTAAACATTTTACTGAGGTACAGCTAACCCGATCAACTTTGAGTTTCAGTGAAACTTTGAGCCCCGCACGACAATATTTCTGTTTTAATTCCAACCTAACCTAATCAACTTAACTTATTTAAATATGCACATTCGTTATTTACCTCGAGATGGAGCTCAGCTGAAGGTATCGTGTTAAAAGTTTCACTGAAATTTAAATCAACTGAGGGTCTACTTTATTTCGTGTCTCATTCGTACAAATATATCTATTCCGATATATTCGTAACAACGGAAAGACAACACGTAAGACGGCCACGGGTAGCTATTTTCACTTCCATAAAATATTTCTCGTATTTTCACTACACTGTACCCAATATCGTATTAGTTTTCATTTATACCGGCGGCAGTTTTCGGGTCGGACCAAACAAGCAAAATAATAATCACACAGAATCAGCAGTACGGCCGCTCCGAACTAATATTATTTTTTCATATGAGATTACTTTCCTCATGCAGGAATTTCTTGTGACGTCACGTTTGTCTCCGTAGTCGCGGGAGAGAAAAATACGTTTACGTCGAGTATATTAAAAGGATTCCAATATGATATGATAGTATTTTTATTATTGGTAACATAAGTATGATTTGTACGGTAATACTTCCTCGCAATGTTTGAAATATATGTGGAGAATTTCGCTACAAACATAACTTATCTCTCATAGAGGTCCTCCTAGTTGACTCCAGCTGCTAACAAAATTACGATTGTTGATTAAATTTATGCAACAACTGCGACTTGGCAATGACCATGCCTGTCTACGACCTTTCTACCCGATGGATAGACAATTCCACTGCGAAATATGAGTGGATGAGTATTTTGGGCATTACTATTTTCCCAAATAAATAAGAAAATATTTGAATTAATGATTAAATTAATTAAGTGTCAAACTGGCTGTTAAGTCCTGTTTTTGTTTGCGCAATTTCCTAGAGTTGTGTGCTACGTCATTCAATTAAAGATCATGTAATGAATTGGTTCAATCTATAAGTGTTTAGGGTATGACTGATTCATGAACGTGTACCAGAGCAACCGCTTGTCGCGAGAAATCCCGTTTCACCGAAATACACATATCAAAATGACACCCGTATGTTGCGTAATTCAATGAAGACAAATCTTAAAGTTTATACTGACATAAATTCCGTTTTAAACTAAGACGGCACGACCACAGATAATGCAAATGTACAGTTGAAGTTCAGCCGCAAGTTTGTCTTGCTGCCGGTGAATTTATACTACCTACCGCCTACTGCCTTTATTTAATAGAGCGAGGCGCTGGGGCCGAAAATTAATTCGTGGCTTCAGTGCGTCGCGTCTTACCAAAATGTAGGTTAGGTGAGGAAAAATATGTAGGTGGGAGACGAGGCTCCAATTTGCGTGAAGATTAGAAAACTATGGTTCAGTTATCGGGGGAACGCGAGAGAGTTCTGTGACTGTTTTTGAAGTTGGGAAGTAACGAAGGATGATCGGTTGTCGCCTGCGTTGTTATAAGCTGGAGTACTGAAAAACTAAATCGTATCTATTTATTTACTAGCTATGCTCACGATTTCGCAAGTATAAATTTCGATTTCGATAAAAAAATCCCTATGTATAAACTATAACCCTTTAAAGTTTCATCAAGCTTCCATCCAACTTTATTTATTTACCAATTTTAAGGAAAATCACTAGATGTTAAGTAAAGGTCATCATAATATAATCTTGAATACTGCATTCAAATCTGATAAGCCGTTTCTGAGTAAGATTTGAGGTTCTGATAAGTATACACAAACGCTGTATGTGTACAAAAAGAAAAAAATAAAAAAACATTTTTTGGGTTCTCTTGTATAAAGGGTCTTCCATAATTAATGTTTAATATTTATCATGTACACGCAGCGATCAGTTATAGTTCTACAATATGTATAGAATATTACTTTTCCTTTATACACACCATACAATTGTACAGAACTATAACTTATGTTAAATAAATATAAAGTCCCTGGGTGACCGAGCTTTCTTTTAATACATCATGTTTTTTTGGAATTATATTTACTTATGACTATTCAAATTACTTACTAATGAAATATAAATAATATATTTTGTATGTTACAACAATAATATTTAATCAATTTAAGTAAAATAATTAATTTATAATAATTATTACAAAAAATAATTAGACCGAGATTTGAACTCGAGTTTCTTGTGTTTAAAGGAGTTCGATTTCCGATCGAGCTATTCTGAAGTTGAAAATGACAGCGAAATTTAAGTTCGTATTCTAATGATATATTACGAGAGTTTTATTCATTGAACCCCCACATTACCTTGTGTTATACTACAGAAAAAATGCGGAAAAAATCCTCATCGCAGCTTTTAAACAGAAAAATTGCGATCAAAAATCATATTTACCGATTACAGAAAAATAATTCTCTAACTTGAGTGGAAACCCTTTCGAACTTGTGGGCACTATACGTGGTTTACTTAAACATATTTATCTATAGCTTTATTGATCGCAACAGTTTGTAGTAATATGACGAGAGAGTAATGAGATAGTATCCAAACTTCGTGGGTCCTCCAGCACTGAGCCGGATATTATCGTTGGATAGTTGAGTTGATTCAAGAACATATAGAATAACATTATAAGAACACTGTGATTTGAACTATAATTATTTTTAACTGTTATGGGTAAAGTCTATATGCAAATGACACATACAATCTTATCCTTCGATTATTTGCTCTATCGTTATCTATGGATATTATAAGAAATAATTCTTATCCATCAATCTATGGACATAGTCACACTAACGTTATAAATTCGTTATGGTATTATTTTTGTTATGGAAATAGTTTAGTGTATGAATAGGCTATTTTTCACCGGGAAAAACAATCCCATTACGATGTATATTTCACCTAAATTAAAGAAAGAAAGCATTACCCAACAACCAAAGATAGGAAGAAATCGACAGATTTTTTACTGCTTTTCTTTTTTCCCACGAAGGTGAAGTTGCAGGTTAACGATAATTACTAAATTAGTATTTAAATACAACTCGCACAGACAGCACCAGTGTAAACTCCGCTTTACTCTAAAACGTTCACGTGAAATTATTTTAACTGGATCCGCATTAGTCGCATGTCTTGCGTGATCTTTTGATATGCTAATCCGCCGTCAGCCTACGAGTCCGTAGCGCCGTAGCAAATACGGTGCGCTACGACGTAGCTATGCCTACACGTCACGACTGACTAATATTATCGTAATGACCCTGTGTGTCTGTATGTGTTTTAACGTTAATGTTAGTGCGTCTTAATAAAATTAACGCGTTAAATGTCTCGCTGCTTACTGAATTGAATACAAAGTTTACGTACACTATTTTACGTGTTAGTTGTCGCATTATTTAGCGTCTATATGCTATGTTTTTTGTGTGGAAATAGTTGGGAGGATTAACAGTATCATAGGTTCCTTTTTCTGCGAAAAAGTATATCATCTACACGAAATCCATCGCGATGATCAGCATAATATTTCAATCAAATAAAAAAATGTAATTTTTTTTTCACACTGTGAAGCTGTGGGTAATATGTAGTACATATATAATTTTGATGTTTATAATATCGCAGCATCCGGATGCGGCCTTGTTGCCACGCTGCGGCAGCGGCTCTCGCTCGTTGTGTCTATTCTCAGCCAATGTCAACCACCTGCCGGTTCTAATGACATCTTTAGCGTCCACTTAAACCGTCGAGTTATCTAAAACACGAATTTTTCCAACCCTACATTCTGACATATTTCAGAGAGAAAAAATGTGTGTTTATGATTATGAAGACGATTGTGTTTCCTCCATGGTAGCAATGGATCTGTGACCAACATCGAGTGGGACAAATGATTAACGATGACTAAGTGGACGATTATTAATACTTACTACAAGATTAACCCTACACTATCAGTTGTATCCATAGTCTTCAAAGGACTTAGTAACTAACTATAGTCACTCCTACAGCTTTATATGAGGCCTGTCTATAATCTGTTGGAAATTTAACTTTAAATGAAAATGAAGATTTCCTTCAGTACTGCGAGCGGAAGGTTATCAATATTTTCTTTAATTTAACTATCTGCGCGGTAATTATATCCTTTTAGAAGAAGACTGCGTATCAAAATAAAGATTTAAAGATTGGATGAAATTAATTTTTGTACTCATAAAATACTATACATTTTACTCCTTAAAATTATGAGCTCTCCAAAATCCCGCCTCAAGAGTCACTGGCTCAGGCTGTCCGTTATCTGTTAAACGATAACAGTAACCGTTTTATTACCTAGTAATACGTCAGTACCGGTAATTCTTGTAAAGGTATTGTACATTCAGTTGTATTATCTCACAATTTATCGCACGTGAAGTCGCACCAATTACCCGGGCAGAGTGCATCGCTGGCCTTCCGAGGACAAAAACAACCGGGCCACGTGTTACCCGGCCGGCGCCCCCCCGAGTCACTTTTTACTCGTGTCTATTTGTACCGGGTGGAAGTTTTTCGTGTTGCAACGTGTTTTTGGATTCTGCAGCGCCTTCGCTTAGTTTTGCAGGTGCTTCTAACTATTGGTTATCGATTGTGTAATGTTAACGACTCGCTCGAAGTTTTAGTTTATTGGTTACCGACACTCTCAATAACACTGAGTCTGATAGTAACTTTTAAGACTCAAATATGACTAATAATTCTAATACTTTTAATTAGTAAATTAACAATTATAAAGTAAAAAATATTTATCTTCATCATCAATATTTCAACACAGCGTATACATGCTTACTGGTTCTTCGACTATATGCTCAAAATACGTAAAAAATATATTAAAGTCGGTTCTAGACGGACCGTGGAATCAAGCGATTAAAATCCTACCACAATACATAAGTACTGGGATGAATAAAATGGATCGTACAGGGCCCTGCGATTAATATCGAGGGGCCTGGCACCATAGTCTTATCCGTTGCCAACTGCGACTTAAACTTCAGATAGACGATACTGCACATTAAGCATTAACTTGAAGCCCGTAAGCAAAACAAAAGATAGTGTCTAAAACTAAAACCTGGGAGAGTGAGATCAATTAAAAATTAAATCCGTTACTGCGGCTACCCGGAGCGTACGTCTGCTCCGGGTGCGGGGAGGTACGCCGCCACTTAAAGGTGTCGCGTCGTATTATCTTGCACTTGTGTTACCGGGCGCGTACTAAAAGCAACATGTCTTTTTCCATTACGTTTCAGGAGGGAAAATCCTATTTGCATAGGTTTTAAAGGCAGAGGTTTTATATATATGTCGCTTCACAACAACACTATTCTGTTACAACTTTTATTTTGGCTTTATTCTTTCTTTTCCTTCTTAAATGCCTATGTCTAAATAAGGGCTATTAGCTCGCCTTGTTTTATCTTAAGTGATCGGAAGATCGGAAACTTTTAGCACGAGCAGAAGGACAGGTGATGGTTAGTGATAAAATTTCATGAGCGCTTCAGTACTTAGTTAAGCTTCGGGAACCAGAAGCTGTCGTTAGACCGACAGCAGCTATTAAGCAAAATCAGAA
>DWPA01000429.1:0-25342 GCA_018251375.1 Calpodes ethlius
TAAAAGACTGGCTGAGCTGAGCGCACTTTTACCGTTATTACAAAAAGCGATACACGACGTTACGGTCTATATTAAGAGCCCGCCAAAAAGGCAGCCATTTTTATTCTTGAATATCTTGCGGAAATTATGTTATTATTTTTATTTTGTGCATATTTTTATTGATAATGTTTGTTGAGAAAATTGATACAATTCTAAAAATATATGTTCGTATTTATTTCTTGTCATTTTTCAACTAAGATATAATGCAATCTAATAAGAATGAAGTAGTAAGCAGAGCCAAAAAGAAAGATATGTAGGTAGTAGGTAAAAGATATAAGCCGAGACCTAAAAAAGTAGAACAAGAGAGAACCATACAGACTATAACAAAGAAATACGACAGTCTTAAAAGATATTATTTTTTTACCTGTGAGACCACTTAGCCATATTGAGTTAATGGTACGTGCGTGTGGTGGTGAATTAAAAACTAAAAAGAAATAATAAATGATTATTTTGCTTATAATTAAACCTCTTACAGATGCTCTCGAGCCATGTTAGCCAACCGAATTTCCTACTGGCTGGGGGTTACCGGCCCATCGTACACCGTGGACTCTGCATGCTCCAGTTCCCTTTACGCCTTGGAGCATGCCTTCAGAGCAATACGCGATGGCCACTGCGACTCTGCTATCGTTGGAGGTTCCAACTTGTGCCTGCACCCCTATGTATCATTGCAGTTTTCAAGGTAAATTACTGGTAACACACGATAAACGAAAATAATACAAACAATAAATTATTAAATCAATATACACCTGCCTAAGTAGATGCGACGGCATTCGTTGCAGCTTCACTCAAAATTTTGTTCAATGAAATACCACTTCAGTATGTTTTATTCGTCTTATGCCCAAATTTTATTTACAGACATACAGCATAAGCAACAAACTCATGGCCTTGTATCAAAGATTCTAAGAATCAAGTCGAGGCTCATTGTAGGATATATGACCGTTACGCTAGATTTAAACGACGACTACGCGATACGTTTGTTGGCGTATAGGTACGGCAGATGTCAGACTGCAGTAGCAACAGAAAGTGTATGAAAACGCAAAAATTGTTTAGACGACGTTCGTACGTGCAGCGTATGTCGTCGGTCCACCGTCTGTCAAAACGCTCCGCGTAGATATTGTGTAAGTCTGCACTTAGCGGAAAAATTTCCAAAAACTTCCGTGGTTTAGACCACGGAGAGAAGCATGTAGGGATTCATATTCATAACAATCGTTATGTCGACTTACAACTACACACATAGGACTACACAATAGGATAGCGTATTGGAGTATACTTAAGATGTTTTCAGTTGTAAGGATAGACGTATGGATAAAGAACATATTGAAGCTCGTGTTGAATATATCAATAATATCAATTATTGTTTCAGATTAGGAGTGCTGTCCCCCGACGGAAGATGCAAGAGTTTCGACAACTCGGCAAACGGTTACGCGCGATCAGAAGCGATTGTCGTTTGTTTCCTACAAAAAGCTAAGGATTCTAGAAGGTGAATGCTGTAATTTATTCGAAAGTGAATTTATTTGACTGTGTCAATGAATGCTAGGCCACAGTCTTATATAATATTTTTATGGGATTGGAAATGAATTTGAAGTGCCACCATCTCCTGCCGCCCAAGGATTTCTATGATAAATCTCAAATAGGTATCTGTAGGAGGGATTGTAGTTAGTACATTTGTTATAATACGTTAGGAAGAAAACTTTTGACGTTAGGACTGTTAGTGTAGGTTAATGTTGTTAGTAAGTATTAGTAATCTTCCAGTAAATATTAGTAATTGGTTCCAATCAAAGTTCTCATTAGTCAGAATAGGATACACCCAAGAGGATGATTGGGTAGGGCTCATAGATGCATGAACGACTTACCTTCTTTTCCCTAACTTCTTTTCTTATCTTAAGGCTCTAAAATGCTTCACTGCCCACAGAGTATACGCCCAACTTCTCCACGCGAAGACCAACTGCGATGGCTACAAGGAGCAGGGTATCACCTACCCGGCTGGTAACATCCAGAAGCTGTTACTCAGCGAGTTCTACGAAGAGTGCTCCATCCCACCGTCTATTTTGGAGTACGTGGAGGCTCATGGAACTGGTGAGAATTTTTAAACCAATTCTTTTGAAAAACATTTTTACTTTAGAGCTAACGCCAATCAACAGATTGGTATGAGAGGGATATATATATAAATAATATTATTTATAATTACAAAGAAGATAGAAGAGACTCATAATAACACACTCATATTATTGATAACAGTCAAAGCATTCATTTTAACTGCTTAACAACTTCTTAAGCCCGAGCAGCTGTGAATAAGTAATGTCAAAGCACTCAGTCGAAGTTTTCATCCTAATTAATCTGCGAAGTGTCTTCACTATGATATTGCCACTTCTAAAGATAGTCTTCTAAAGATATTGTCGACTTATTTATTTATACACCGTATTGTTCCACCGTATTATTATTACGACTGGAAGAATGGTACGTAGACTTTGAATTTTAATTTCAATATACATGCCTTACAAATATTTTATCATTTATTAAATACTAGATGTTGCCTGCGGCTCCGCCCGCGTGTTTTGAAAGAACATCCATAAAAAGGATGCCAATTTCTTTAAATCAGTGGTTGCCTAGCAATGCTTTGTTATTAAACACTTCATTTAATTTGGCTAAAAATACATAGTAATATCCTTTTCACAGAAATCAGATATTCTTTTGCGGTAACAAGTAGCCGTCCTCCCGACTATCTCCAAACCAAAAATCATACCACAGCAACAACAAATAAACAAACAAACACTCGTTGACATTTATAATATTAGTATACTTTCATTAAAATACTATAACAGTAATGGTATTTACGAAAATGTACCTTAAAATTAAATCGCTTACGACAAATTTATTAACTCCAGCTGTAGAAAAGTCTTAAAGAACTTGGTTGAAACCTATCTTATCTAAAGATATATCCAGCGATAATAAACTAACTTCCAGTGTCACTATCCTCTGACGCCCATGGACACCTGTGACACTTCTAATAGGACTGTGGGCCCTCCCACTCACACTGTAGTTATCAATTTGTTATTATTCGTTAGTGGAGGACACCTAGCTATATCCTTATGTATACATAACAATCTAAGGTATGAGATGGAAGTAGATTAGTAGCGTAATGCCTGGAAAATGACTGTGTACATATATCTTGTTTAATATTATAAATAGTCTAGAAGTTTCATTAAAATATTGCATCTCATCATATTGGTCTTTTGAACTCGTAACTAATATTTTTATCAAATATTCGATAGTAGTTATGATCGAACTTTGACCACTTGGAATACGGCTGTATTATTTAATTATTTTATACAAACGGTAAGTATTTGCGTGCATAAACTAAGTTTGTTCATTGTCAGTTGCCTCATTGTTGTCATAGTTTCTTTTCTTTAATAATATAATTGTTTAAAATATTTTAATCATACCTAACATTATATCTAAGGCGTTAAACCGAACCTTATCAATAACAAACTCACTCGTAATATATCATCCCCAAAGCATCGTGGTACGAAAAACCACATCGTAGAATTAAATGTCTTTACAAACTACACTATTATATGGGTACAAAGAGAAAGATATGTAGTTGAGCGGCTCTCAATATCCTAACTTTGAAGCAGGATTTCAATTAATGTAAGTAAAAGCTTCGGTACGCAGCCCCAGTAATGGTCTTCTACAGTTCAAAGAAATACATGTTTCTATGTTAATAACAACTTAGTAATTTAGCTATACGTAGATTGGTCATGATATTTTGTTCAACCCAGTAATGAAAAATTGTGTACAATAACTTTTTTGACCGAATCCAAAGTCATCAAAGCCTTGGGTGCTAATGCCCATGGGTGACAATGACCACTTACCATCATGTGGCTGCGCCCTAGCTATTCTTGTTCATCGGATATTTACGTAAACTTATACCACAATTTTTATGTAAATGGTAATTTTCAAGCTTTTTCAATCATTTTCTAATTTGTTGTAGTTGTTACATTTTTTGATATGATAAGTGTAGTAATTTCGATTTTTTTGAAAGTCAACTTTATTTCTAACTAGCGGGATATCAAAATAGAGGTTTATCGTAATTTGGAAGATTCATTATTTTAAAAATCGCGATTTAAAATGAAAGTTGTTTTTTTTTCAGCGGAACATAATTTTTCGTAAACATATTCACTGATCGTAAAAATAACAAGACGTCATAAAATACGATTTTGTCATAATGAACTATATTTTGCTATATTTCGTTTCTTCGCCATAAAGGAACATTATTAATAACCTATCGTCTATAACGACTATACGTATGAACGAACTGTAATTACAAGTCTTTGTCACGGCATAACTAGTACGTTACTATGTCTCAAACCAACTTCTAAACATCGATTCCCTATAGACTGATTAAAACGTTGATTAAAACTCAATTATGAAACGCAATGACCTCTTTACACCAGGGAAATTGAGTGCCTGATTGCTTTTATTGAGAGATAGATAAAGATAAATATATTTTTACTTTTCTCATCACATAGGGCGACCGACAACAGTACCGAGGGAGCACTCCGTCGTGAAATTAAAAGCTTTCAGCTATTAAAAGGATCTTTCAGTATTGTACGGACACAAAGCGTTTTGATAGCGACGCGAACAACGCCGTCACTTACCTGATATACTGGCTACATTCTACAAAAGTTCACTTAAAAATATTACTGCACTACCCACCATCACTTTGCAACGGAAACATGATCATGCTTGCAAATAGTGACAGCACTTTCAACAATTGTTACTAGTTTTCATGAGGAGTTTTATAAATGTTTCCTGTGTGCGACTTTCCTCATGAATTAGTATATTAGTGATATCGTTAGTTCCACTTCGCTTATAATTCCATCATCTGGATATTGTTTCATCGCTAAACTTCATTCTCAGGTACGAAAGTCGGTGACCCAGAAGAACTGTTGGCGATCGACGAAATCTTCTGCACAGGTCGTTCCGAACCGCTAATGATTGGTTCGATCAAGTCAAACTTAGGCCACAGCGAACCGGCGTCTGGTCTTTGTTCTATTGCTAAAGTACGTATTTTTTGTTGCTAAGTCAAAAACTGCAGCATCTCATTGTATACATAACAAAGTTTGGAGTATTTCTTACATAAGAGAACAAACAAGTAATCTGATTTTAAAAATCTTTTTTGCCTATATATATAGAGAAACAAGGATCTCACATTATTATTTCTGATTCT
Source organism: Calpodes ethlius (assembly GCA_018251375.1). Taxonomy (NCBI): domain Eukaryota; kingdom Metazoa; phylum Arthropoda; class Insecta; order Lepidoptera; family Hesperiidae; genus Calpodes; species Calpodes ethlius. The sequence goes on from DWPA01000429.1 coordinate 5,270, forward strand.
TTCGAAACTGGTTCATTAAAAACATTTCACGATTTATTTCACAAAAAGGGCAAGACCAACCAAATATTCAAAGCGTCCGCATAAGCTATGATACTCACACATTCAAGTACCTTATTATCACGTTTGTAATTACATACTCGTAACTTCGGACAATTTTGGAAAGCCGCCAATCATTTCGGTTCATATGACGTTCAATTAGTAAACCATTTCAAGCATTTGAAATACTCAATCCTATGCAACAGTGCACTTCGTTAATTAAACTGTACACGAGTTAGTGGATTCAAATCTATATTATAATATGCATAAGTACATGTGATTGGATATAAATTATCTTTCATTAATATGGGTTGACTGGTAGAGAGTGCTTTCAATATAAAATCAATATGAAAAAATATCTGAAGAAATCAATTTTGTACGTTCACATATCCCTTATATATTTATAGCTCTGCATAGCCTACACTACTGGCTACATTCCACCGAATCTGAACTACAACGTACCCAGAGAGAACGTGGCAGCATTGGCGGAAGGTCGCCTCCAGGTCGTGACAGACAAGACTCCCTGGGGCAGAGGAATGACTGGAGTGAACAGCTTTGGCTTCGGTGGTGCTAACGCTCACGTGCTGTTGAAGAATGTTGCAAGAGACAAGGTTGGTATTATTTTTTTGGTGAGAGTTAGTTTTTTTGATGACGCCAAATGCTAAATTAAAAAAAAAGCTAGCAACATGTACCAGATAAAGGGACGGATAAATTCATTTGTATGTTGCAAAGATCTTGGAAAAATCCGAAGATGTCATAGCATCAACAATACATAAAATTTCATATTAAATTTAAACGACGAATTAGAAACACTATAAACTAAAGTATATACCCAATAAATGGCAAACGATACAAATAGATAGAGATAGATAGAGAGAAAAGAAGAAGAAACAAGAAGATAAAAAGACAAAGACTGAACAACTCTCTAATTGCTTAGAACTTATGTAAAAATCACTCATACTCACTTATTGTTTCTGCTTTGCCCTACACTTACGTATTTCACCAGGTAAACAACGGTATGCCATCCGACGACCTTCCTCGTCTTGCCTGTGTCTCGGGACGCACAGAAGCGGCTGTAGCCAGAATACTGGATGAGCTGGAATCAAAAACAGTTGATATAGAGGAGATCAGATTATGGCACGCCATCCATGAAGAGGATATTGGCGGGCACGTTGTCCGAGGATATACTTTACTCAGTAAGTTTAAAGAAATTTGTTCTATCAGACTTCTTCAAAATTTTATATTGTTTCCTAATTATTGATTGTCTGTTCTAATATTTTGTTTTATTACATTATAATGCTATTGTATGGTTTTGTAAGATACAAGCAAATAAAAGTGTCTTGTTAACGAATTTATAATAACAAGAAGAATTTTTGTATTAGTAACGATCATAATCAAATTTCGACCACTGAGAAAACACACGTCTCAATTATAATATTATTTTACAGATTCTACTCCTACTAAAGCTGTTTCACTAAGTCGTGATATCCAATACTTCTCGGGCGTCCGCCGACCTGTTTGGTTCGTATACTCCGGAATGGGATCGCAGTGGGCTGGGATGGCTACACAACTATTGAGGATCCCAGTATTTGCTGCTGCCATTGAGAAGTAAGTCATTCAGTTAAATGATAAAGTATCGAGGGATTTACATAATCATAATAATGACATAGTTATCATAGTACTAAAGTCTTTTTTAACGATCGTCTGAATCTCAAACAGACAAATATAAGTATCGTAAGTTAGTCAGAAATAGATACTAATTCCTAAATCTGGATGGAATTACTCTTATACTCTGTGGATTAAAATATTTTGTTTTATTTTAGATGTCATAAAGCCCTTGAACCAAAAGGCATCAACCTAACAAAGATCATAACAGAACCCGATCCAAAGATCTACGACAATATCCTAAACTCCTTTATTGGAATCGCTGCAGTTCAAATTGGGTTGACTGATGTCTTAAAAACTATTGGCATTGAACCAGATTACATAATTGGTAAGTATTTAAAAATACATACATATGCATACAATCGATGGTGTTCTTTTTTCCGAATCAATAGTTTTAGCGGTACATCATTCTGGGGCAAATATGGGCAATATGCATTCAAAATCCAAAAAAATATATAATGAATTAAAATCTTCGAAAATCATAATTTTCAAATCAATTGTAAGGAAATTTTGAAACGAAAAATGAATTTTACGATGTAACGGGCTTCATAATTACTTTAGTACATATCAGCCCGCCCTGCATAAGATGCACTATCAATGAAGAACTGTGTATAACACCAGCTATCACCTACCAAAGATTCTCACAAGTTTTATTCTCCAGTTCTGTCCTAGTTCTTGATGATAACTTTACTTTCCTTATAAACGAAAATGGGTCTTTGACAATCGTTGAAATGTTTTAAACGTATTTGGTAACACTGTTGGAGAGTCCATTACAAGCGTATTCTGCATTTCCTTCTTGGTCATGCTTATGTCAATGTTATCAGAGGTCTTGATAGCTACCCTTTATTTGTTCCTATTATCGACTGATAAAAGAACTCAATTTTAGAATATCTAACTAATTCTATCCACTTCCTAATTCATGACATTCTAAATTGATCATTTTTTATAGGTCATAGTGTAGGCGAGCTGGGTTGCGCATACGCAGATGGATGCTTTACAGCTGAACAAATGATCCTATCCGCATACAGCCGCGGTCTCGCGTCCATCGAGACTCCTTTCATTAAAGGTTCAATGGCAGCAATTGGTCTAGGATATAACGAGGTAAAGTTTACTTTAAGATTCAATCATGTTAAAAAGCGTGATAATAAATTGTCCTCCTCTATAATGTTTAGTTACTTAAGAGAACTAGTAATCACTAGCAAAAGATATAACTATTTGAGATTATAACTAGTACCTGAGATACTGGAAACTTATTTTAATTGACTTAACTCTTTACCATACTAGAATCCATTATATTACTGAATTTAGCACGTATAAATCAATTATTAATTTTACAGATCAAAATGATGTGCCCACCTGAAATCGAAGTGGCGTGCCACAACGGACCAGACTCGAGCACGATATCGGGTCCCGCAGACATTATGAAGACTTTTGTTGCTCAATTGGTCAGCAAGGGAATATTTGCCAAGGAAGTCCCGTGCTCCAATATTGCTTATCACTCACGATATATTTCCGAAGCGGGTAAGTGAATGTATGATTTTGATATTATTACCCTTTTTGACATATCAATTTGACTTGCATATACCACATGGTAATATCTCATCATCATCATGATGGTAAATCGGTGCCCTAAGGGAACGATAAATTGTTTGACTAAGAACTAATGTGTTGGATAGCGGCTTGAGAGTCAGTCTTCTCTGTATTCTTTCTTGACCGATACGTGATCCGTAAATCCTTTGGTATTGCTAGTATCAGTGGGTGACATTGACCAAGTTTATTCATGAACTGATTTAAATAATCCATTATTTTGTCCTAGGTCCTAAACTACTGAAGTATCTGAGAGAAGTGATTCCTGAACCCAAAAAACGGTCAGAACGTTGGGTGTCAACGTCCATTCCTCAGGTTCACTGGAAGGATCCGAAAGCTGAATTATCTTCAGCTGAATACCATACCAACAACCTTTTGGTGAGTGAATTTAGTAGCGACTTCAAGGTTTTAGAAAATAATTTATTTTTGGATTTTTATTTTAAATAGTATTATCGCTTCAGTTCTATATAAAGCAGACCATTGCACTTTAAAGTACACCATTGTATTTGTAAATTCTTGTTTTATGACATATTCTTTTTGCTTATTTGTTTATCATCCCCATAATATGAAAAATTAAAATAACAGTAACTCTATTGAAATACCCCCAATTGAGAAGACATTCTTTTATTTTCCAACAGAGCTCCGTACTATTCGAAGAGACCTCTCGTCTCATCCATCCCAACGCCATCACCATAGAGATAGCTCCACATGGTCTTCTCCAAGCCATTCTAAGAAGATCCCTTAAGAAGGACGTCCTTAACGTTCCTCTAACACAGAAGAAACACGAAGACAACGTGCAAGTTTTGTTCACTGCTTTGGGAAAGTAAGTATTTTGGCCCAATTATTTTTTTAGACAATATAAGAGTGTTGAAAGAAGAATAAAGAAGTTGATGACTTCTAATTATAATATAAACATTTTTCTTCTGGAGCTGTTTGCTTATCTTCTTTATAGGTAAAAGAGTGGTCAAAAAATTAACTTTTCTTTCAGATTGTACGAAGCAGGTTTGAACCCACGTTTGGCCAATATCTACCCACATGTGGCCTTCCCCGTATCCCAGGGCACGCCCATGCTTGCCCACTTGGTGGAATGGGAGCACAGTGAAGACTGGTAAGAAGTTTGTTTATCTCTTACGGGTCCAATATTTAAGAATCATCGAAAATGTAGATACACACATTATTTTGTTTTATAAAACCTTTCTGTAGGAACCGCTATATCTTCTTCATCCTAGGGTTAATGTCAAAAGACACCAGATTCGGAATAAAGAACTATGTATAATATAATAAAATTAGTCATACAAAATACCTCGAATTTTTTAACTCTACGGCGAAGATTTTGAATTAAAATTACCTGTGGCTTGACAATCAGTATATTTTATTACTTTAGAAAATAAAATAAACAAAACATGTGCAACATCATTAGACGCATCCTATAGTCGTAACTCAAACTACCCATTATTATCGACAATTTAGACCATTAACTTTTAAAGGGAAACCTTCAATTTAGTTCGATATTCCTTTATGTCTAACGTCAATACAAGTTAATTTCTTAATTCATTAACGTTCCCCGAGATGTAAAAATAACTGGCAGTATTTCACCGCCGCAACTCCCAGAAATGCAATAAACACAACAACCAAATATTATTTGTCAGCTACCCCACGGGATGGAACATACGGATAACAGTTTTAATCTGAATTAGTAACATTAATATTATATCATTCTATTTTTCTCATATATATGAAGTATATTGCTCTTTTGTTATATTGCTATGTTGGTTTGTTATATTGCTATCATACTCTGTTTATTTTATACACAAATAAATAATATTTTGTTGTCAAGTAAAATATCCTAATCATAACTAAAACTTGATCGGTCGATCCAATGATGTTTATAATAAATTTAACTTTAAATTCATATTATAGTATTATCTATTCCAGAAAATCTGGACAAAATATAGCATAAATAATTTCGTCGACTACATGTAAAATTATATTTTTTAAACAAATTAATTTTTTAGCCAATTTCAAGAAAAAACAGATCCTTAATTCACTATACCATTATGTACATAAAAATTAATATGAAATTCCCTTTTTCTTTTTGTCGCAAAACTTTTTTTTACTTTCTAATTCGCTTTAAACATTTAAGAGATTTTACCAAATATATTTTACTAAATCGGTAACATTTCGATCATTAAATAAAAAGTACCTATTATAATAATAATAATCAGCAAAACTATGACCTCGTGACGTAATATTCTCTCGTGTGTCGTCAAGTGAAGTTGGCCACAAATATGTCTCAGAGAGTTAGCTCATCTATCAGGTACTCTCCGCGGCTGATCTATTACGCCCACTTTGTTCATTGACTTCAATATTAACAACAGTAAACACCAATATGTTATTTACAACGTCTTACGATATATTGAACTCTTTAGTTATGTGTTGTTAAGAACGACACAATACGCAAATTCAAACGAATTTCAAAGTATTGAAATACGTTCGAAAATATCAAATAGTACCTAATTTGGTATGCTTTTTTTCAAGTTTTTTTAAATAAGTATTTAAATTTTTCCATTTGAAGCTTTTCATCACTGTGCATATGTTGCATTATAAAGTCGTAATAAAACAATTTAATTGAATTTTCGGCGTTAATAATGAAAGTAATTTGATTATATTGTGTGAAAAGTAACCAAATAAAGATATATAATATTATAAATAAGTCGGATAAAGGTGGTAATTTCAACTTAAACTTTATAATTTAAGTTGAAATTACCACCTTATGCTTCCTTGATAATTTCGCCCTTTCTTACGTGAGCTAAATACCTAACGGAAATGAAGTGAAGTAAATCTGAATTTATTCACACAAGTAATTTTCTCAGTAAAACTAATTGCGATAATTCCGTATATTATTTGTAAACATCCCAAGGATACGTTAATTCTACCGTTGTAAATTGTTATAGCAATACTCATAATTTTATCAGGTACGTGACATCTTATAAGGCGCAGGAAAAAATGAAATCCGGAGAGAGAACAGTCAGAATGTCTATCACTGATGAAGACAGCGAATTCATGGCTGGTCACACCGTCGACGGTAGATATATTAAACTGTTACTCAATACTGCTTCGCTTTGTTGTCTGTTCTACAACTAAACATGTGTAAAGTGTTTCAATTTAATATATTATTTATTTAATTAATTTTAACTTCATAATTTAATGAAATTCAATATACACTTTTTTTTTATCATAATGTAATATTTGACTATCAATATTAATTTATATTTATATCGCTGTTCTTGTTTTCCATGTTGTCGTCACCTTTAATTGTCTATAGAATTTTGGTGATCTAATAAATAAATGCAAAGCTTAACAGCCGTTAACAACTTAATCCCGGCAAAAAGTACTCGATTCCTTGTCGAAAGGGAATATTTATATTAGAAAATCAGTGAAAGAATTTATGAAATTACTGTTTGAATAAAAACTAAAGGCATCTAAACTGATATCTAGTATGCCATATAGATTCAGATGCATCTCCCTGAAAGTAACCCCTAAGACAAACACGAATATATTGCATTGATAGAGGTTGCACTCATGGTTCACCTTGCTCGGGGAAACATAATCGATGCACGGACGATTTCGTCGCATAGGAAGTGTCTGATTTCTGACCAGGGCCAGAATATTTATCCCAAAGTAATGTTTACTTAATTTTTTAGTTATATTTATTAAGTTATACTTTTGTTGTAATATCCGCATGATTTTATTTTTCTTAGGAATTATTGCTAAATAAATTAACACAAACCACAAACCACCTTACACATCAAATTCCTTTTAATCACAATTGCTTTTCTATAATATACATCTACAGGTCGTAACCTTTACCCAGCCACTGGCTACCTGGTCCTAGTATGGGAAACCCTGGGCATGATGATGGGAGAACTGTACACAGAAGTCTCTGTAGTATTCGAGAATGTTAGATTCCAACGAGCCACCAACATTCCGAAGGAGGGTAACTTGGAATTCATCATCATGATCCAGAAAGGAAGTGGTCAATTCGAGGTTAGTTTAATTTGGCATTCTCAAAAAAATATATATGATGCGACTTCGAGATTAATTATATTTTAAGGAATCTACTATCAGGGAAGGGAAACGTCAAAAATATACCCAGTATCTCAAAAAAGATTTCGGTTTACCATTAAAACAACATTAGCAGTCATCCAAAGTGAATAAAAAATCTCTTTTATTTAACCTCAATTTCTTTCTAATAATAGTTTTTTTTTCATTTGGTACATATGAGGTTTCATAATCTCTTGTTTAATTCCGGTCCATAAGTTTAAGGGAACCAACCTACTTTTAATCTTTAATCTACCTATATCTTAAAATGTTAAAACTAACAAAGCAATGTTTTCATCAAATTTGGAGTCGAATTTCGACCACTAGCTAATCGGTATTTTTAATAGAAGTTAAAATTACTAGTAATGCAACTTATAGCTTAAATATTTTCTTATATTGTATTATTATATACTTTTTAGGTCGTAGAAAGTGGAGCTTCTATAGTGACAGGTCGTATCTACGCCAAAAAGAACGTAGGACAAGACTACAGACAACTCGCGCCAGTGCCAGAAACCACTGGCCCTAATGTCAAACATTTACTGACCAAGGACTTCTACAAAGAACTCCGACTTAGAGGATACCAATACGGGTATGAAGTTATAAGTAATTTTAATTTTATTGCTACGTACATTGTTATCTAACGAGCGTTTTTTCTAAAATATCCATTACTGCGAATATTTTTTTATCTACATTATTTATCAGGGATACAGATGAAATATAAATACCCCTGCCTTCTGCTTCACATTTTCGATAACTTAAGACTTACGTAGTTACGTCATTAGCTCAATCACGAGCCATTTATTCAATCACCTTTCTCATGTAACTCATTTATTTGTGTTCTTAATAAGGAAGATCTGTCGCATCTAAAACATTTTTTCTTTACTCAGCGGTCTCTTCCGTGGTATCCTGGGTTGTAACGTCGAAGGTACCCGGGGTCGTCTCGCCTGGGTCAACAATTGGGTCACGTTCATGGACTGCATGTTGCAAATAAAGATTATCGGTCAGGACACCCGTGGACTCTTCGTACCAACGCGAATCGAAAAGCTCTGTATTGATGCCAATATGCATTATGATGCTATATCCAAAATGAATCCGGATTCCAATCGACAGTCTTTTGAAATTCGTTTCTATCCTAACGTCGATGTTATTAGGTAAGTACATACATATTGTAATTTGTTTTAATTTTTTCCTTTACTTTCATCGACCTTAGTTTTTATATGTTTATATTACATTGTTGTCTTACCTAATAGTTATATACCTGGGTAATATAATTGATAAGATATTATTATTTCATAGGGCTGGTGGAGTAGAAATTCGAGGACTACACGCAACGCCAATCTCTAAGAGGATTCCTCTCGGTATTCCTGTGCTTGAAAAGAATGTATTCGTACCGAACTTTGGCAAACAAGTAATGAAGGTAAGTCATTTTAAGCAATATTATTTCAGTTCAAGTTGCAAGGTCTGTTATAAATATAAAATTGTATGAAATCTGGAAATACAAAATAAAGAAATACTGAATTTAAAAAAGCCCATGAGTTTTTTTATATAGTTGAAATATCTGTTTTAGCTGGAAGATGTTCTACGTGCTAATATACAATTAGTTTTGGAAAACATCCAAACATTCAAAGTTAAGAGTATAGAAGTTGTAGATCAAGAATATAAGAATAATAATCTTGAACCTCTAACTGAAGTAATTGGTGACATGCTTGGAGATCTGCCCCTTGTGCAAGCGGAGCTTTTGGTTATCTCTGAAGATCCCATTGAAATGCCATCTCACATCACTGTAGAGAACAAAAAATTCGCTGGAGAAACGAATTCTGTGTTCTTCATCGGTGCCAATCTCTTAGAAAGGCCACAAGTATTACAACAAGCAGCAGCGACTCTACGAGATAAATGCTTCATCATCTCTCGTGAAAAGGAACGTCCTAATCCTAAAGATCACGCCGATAAATATGACTTTATCACTATTCATGACACTGGTGTTGAATACATAGTTCTATTAAGAAAGAGAGTTGGATCAAAACCAGCCAAGTTTATTAAAATTGAAACATCTGATCAGACGTATGCATGGATAGACAAAGTCAAGGAGGAGCTAAAAGATGGACAAAAAATAGTCCTTTACACTCAAGATGAACATATCAATGGACTATTGGGGTTGGTTAATTGCTTACGAAAAGAACCTGGAGGTGAGGTTGTATATGGTCTACTGATTAACGACCCATCAGCACCGCCGTTCAATCCTGATTTAGAAATGTACGAGGAGCAACTCGACAAAGATCTTGCTCTTAATGTTTTACAAGATGTAAGTACCCTTGTTATTTTAACCAAGTAAGAATCATTTCCATATGTATATAAAGATAGTTATGTTCTTCTATATATTTATGAGTATTATTTTGAGTACCTCGAACTCTTGTTGTAATATACAGACTAACTTCTTTTTTTCAGGGTCAATGGGGAACCTATCGTCATCTCATTCTTGGAGATATAGAGACGGTGCGAGCTGACCACGCTTTTGTAAACACGTTAACTATCGGTGACTTGTCTAGCTTAACATGGCTTGAAGGTCCTATAAGGCCTGATAAGCCCTTCAAGAACCCGGAGACCATTTTGATTCATGTAAGTATGATTCAATTATATCGATTAAGAATCAAATTATCTTTTTTCATTCAACTAAAATTCTAAATTCAAATTATATTTCGTAATATCTATACCTGTTAATAAAATTGAAGCGTCTGCCCTGCCTGAAAGTTTGTCTCCAATGATCTCCGGAACTGCTGAACCGATTTTTATGAAACTTTCACCAGTATGTTAAAAAGCTTTCAACTTAAAATATAGGCAAAAATTTAGAGATCCTTAGATAAAGGTTCATCTGCGACATGGAATTTAATTTTATATGTAAAAAGTAAAAAGTTATATGTCTAAAACTGACAAATCTATTGTAGACAGAAAATAAGATATACATACGAGCAAGCCAAAAAGTTCCTCAAATTACATAGTTTTATGATGCTTTTGATTCACATTATACTATTTGTATCTTTTTGTCTATCGGTATGTATGTCTTCATATAACTCAAGAACGGCTAAACCAATTTTGATGAAAATTGGTACACGCCAAGAATATGTGATGGAACAAATGATAGGCTATATTTAAGTTCGGTAAAGTGATTTTTTGATTCGCGTGTATTTACGCAACGCAAAGCGGGTGGGGGACTGCTAGTTTTTTATAAAAGGTTTGTATGGCTTGACTATATCTTATGGTATAGATTCTTCAAAGAGTACCGACGAGGTAAAGTAATGCTCCATATTTTTACCCCTAGGTATATTGTTCGGCTCTGAACTTCCGTGACGTGATGACGGCGACCGGTCGCGTGACGGTCGACGCTGTAGCTCGCGGCCGACTGGCGCAGGAGTGTGTCCAAGGTTTCGAAGTCGTTGGCAGAACTCCAAAGTAAGTGGCAAAGTTATGTCAATATCATGTTTATAATACGATGTCTAATGAAATTAATAGTATAAAAAACTTGGTAACTGTGCTGTTCACCATTGAAGAGTTCTATCGTCTGGAACCATTCCTAAGTGATGTGTCAGATTATACTTGTCGAAAGATTCATCGGAACTAAAACTGTATATCAAATTTTAACATTATAGAATAAAAAAAATATAGAATAGAAAATAAATTAGCTCTCATTCAGCTTGCACGAGTTGATCAATCATCATTGCAAGTTTAATAAAAACTTTGATATTTTTTATTGATTTTATTTTTTAATGTAAATTAAAATTGCACGTTTATTAACTAATTTAGAGAACTTATTTCAAGCATAATGTTATAATCCAAGATTCAAATCGGTTCAACGATTGATATCTTATTTAGTCACAAACATGTAAACCTCCAAATCATCTCAGGAGAAGATCCAAACCGCGGTTATTAATAATAAAGTTAGCGCGTGATAAAAATATAAACATCCACACGTGGAAAAATCACACTCACATTTTTAATAAGTAGGATTATCAGTAAAATAAAAATCATTTTTTTTATGACAGCGGAACTCGCGTGATGGCTATGGTTCGCAACAGTGGTATGGCTAACATGGTCGAGGGAGACAAGGCGCTCATGTGGTCGATACCTGATGAGTGGACCTTCGAGGAAGCAGCGACTGTACCAGTGGCTTACGGAACAGTTTACTATGCGCTGGTAAGTTCAATCCATACTTGTATAATAAATGCAAAAGTGTGTTTATTTGACCTTCTTTCGCTGCATAACGGAGCGTGGTTATGGTATGATTTTGAAATGGAGACATCTGGGAAGATGAAGAGTACCATACGCTACTTTTTACTGCGAAAACGCATCTCATTTCTATAGAAAGATTGATTACGATGTTAACTTTAGCCAAATTAAAGAAAGTGTTTAAAACAAATCGTTACCTAACAACCAATGATAGAAAGGACTCCATAACCTTTTATTGCTATTTCTTTTCACATACGGGCAACATCTTATAAACCTACAACTAATAAACCTTACCTGCATGAAAATGTTGCCTTAAAAATGCCATTCACATAGTACACAATATTAAACTGTGATTTTATTTGGTCATAGGTGATGGTAGGACAGATACAACGCGGCGAGAGTGTTCTAATCCACGCCGGGTCTGGTGGAGTTGGACAGGCGGCTATCAATGTAGCGTTACACTACGGTTGTGAAGTGTTCACTACCGTCGGTACTGCGGAGAAGAGGGCCTTTATCAAGAAGTTGTTCCCGCAATTGAAAGGTAAAAGATATTTTATGTTTAGAAAAATCTGGAGATAGGACACGCTTTGTAACGTCGAATTTCAACTTTGTAGGATTAGCGGATTAATTCTAATTCAGCTCGCAAGATTTCGCTCAAATAAACATACTAAATAACAAATGTTGAGTTAAATAAAACCTTTAAGTATTCATTTCTCCCGCTTTGCCGGTGATAATCTACTGTGCATGGAGTATATGCTTTGATATACGAAAATATCGTGAATGAATCTGCAAGCGAAAGAATTCCCAGAAATATTCTAAGTTAGGTTGACTAAATTAAGTTAGGAATGATGAAAGTTTACCATTCCTTCGACCAAGATGGTAAATTGGTTAGTAAAACTGTTGTCGATGATTTAAAGTTCTTATACGAATCACTCATTCCTTAGAGTCTTATACATTTAAAAAAAGAAAATGTTTCTTCGCGAAAAATCGCAAAGATATTATCAAATAATTGAATTTTTCTTTGTTACAGATAGCAACATTGGTAACTCTCGAGATACGTCATTCGAGGATATGATTCGCAAAGAAACGCAAGGAAAAGGCGTTGATTTAGTCCTCAACTCGTTGTCAGATGAAAAACTCCAGGTTAGTTAGTCTTTTCTTCGGTTAATGATATAATTCTAATAACAATATTAAAATTAACACGTATGCCTTGGTCTAAATCAGATAATATTTTCCTTTACTTAATATTCTCGTTTAATTATTTTTATAGGCCTCCGTCCGTTGTCTAAGCTACCGTGGCAGATTCCTCGAGATCGGCAAGTTCGACATCAGCAACAATACGCCCATCGGCATGTACTTCTTGCTCAAGGAAACTTCCTTCCACGGCATCATGTTGGACTACATCTTCGACCAGAGCTTCGAGTTCAGAAAGGTATTGTTTCTTTTATTTCTTATACGAAGCCAATTATCATTTAATATCACTTGTAGATATTACTTTCAGCCTTGTGGTGGTCTTCTAAGGCGTTACGTCCAAATATACAATTTACTTTTAACCAATAACTGCCTTTATTAAAGATGTTCCCTAACACTATAATATAATCACGACAATTCTGACAAGAGTTTAGAACTGAAAAACCGAAAAATTTTGATTATGATATCGTAAACTAAGGTTAAAGTTAAATATGTTATGCAATAGAAGTAGCAGACAACATCTCCCTACAAGTAAATAAGTTTGCTTAAATAATATTGTCTTATGTCTAATTGCCAAAGAATCTAATGTACATTATGAAATAATAATTAGAGAAGAGCAAGTGTCGCACACTGAAGCTGTAAAGACTGATGAATTAAAATAGGAATATAATGTAGTGAAATATAATATAGAAATATTTGTTGAAGTTATAACTATATTTGTTTCAATGACAACATCCGAACGTCGTTTACAACAGAAACTCCAAGATCTCCTGCTATCTGGTATCGAGAGTGGAGCTGTTCGACCCCTCACCTACTGCATCTTCGAAAAGAATGAAGTCGAATCTGCCTTCCGTTACATGGCCGCCGGAAAACATATCGGAAAGGTAAAATAATTTGTATTTATTTTCCTCTAGCACATTCTTATTCAAAACAACAATATCTGTGGATCAACTGCATCAAAAATTATATAATTGTATTAGTTAACTATTAATTTATACTAGAGACACGTTCTGCGCTCGAAATTCGACCGTAATTCATAATGTCAAAGGATTACTTCACATTGACAGTATTTAATCTTTTAAACTCTCTGTGTCTTATTATCCATGTGTATCAAATGCATGGTGTACTTTATAAGCAGTATTATTGAAAAATATGAGCGTTATGCACTTCTTCTACATATAAACTATAAGTTTGCCAAATTTCATACTGTTCCGTCCGCGCAATTGTCGTAAAAAGGGGTCCAAAGTTTTTGCTTCACGAATTAATCTATAAATTTGTTTAAAAAATGTCCTTCTAACATTAAAATTGTCTCGGTATCAATTCATCATTTTTAATGAATTTATTATCATTCAGCTTGTCACATCTCTGACAGAGGCGCGACAATGATACGACAAAATAACACATTTTTTTAATAATATCGCTAAGACATGAAATGACAATAAGAATCGCTTCGTTTTTTTTCTATCTCAATTTCTCAGGATATCTATGCATGTAAATTAAATTAGAGTCTCTATTTGATATACTGAAATAACCGCTTTTTACTACATGCATACACAGTATACAGTATATACACGAAAACAATTTTTTTTACTATTTTTTCGGTCTGTTTGTTTATTCTGGATAATATCTGAAATGGCAGGACCGATTTTGACGGGACTTTTATTGGCAGGTAGCTGATGTAATAAGGCGTTATATAGGCCACTAAAACAATATAAAGTGAAACATTATTAGTTAAATGCCACGCGGACAGAGCCGCAGGCACAGCTGGCAAATAATAATCGAATCGTTGTTAGTAACAGTGTTTCCGCGGACCGCCATTATACAGAGTTGGCGTGGCGCATAATTGTTTCAAAACGTCCGTAACGATTTGCGATGCATATTGTTACGTGGTATTATTATGTACACTTTAAAGATGTATGTATTTGTAGCGCGATGTGAGTTAAGCTCCTGCTAGAAGCAACCAAGCAAGCGCTAGCAGCAGAGATGAGATGGGGAGGCTGGTGTGTGGTCAAAACTACCACTATATATAAAAAAAGTCAATTGAATGAATTATTATTGCTAAAAAGACTAAATACACGCACTTATTGTAATGTTCCTTGCAACCTCATCATCAGACCCTGGATGACCAGACCAGAGTGCTTCTAAGACAAATTTAAGTTAAAGGATTTGAATACAGAAATACACGCCGACAGACGAAATTGAACAAAAACATGTCAAATTTACCAATTCTATATGCAGATTTAACGTTCAGATACTCGAATACTGGTTGCCTGGCACGGCTCTGATGCAAACTATCTTTGGCTATTGTCCGATATAAAAGTGATTTATTTCAACGTTTCTGATGGAGACATTATGATGATTCGTGGACTAGGTCTTTCTTTTTGAAGTTTAGAAGCAGTTCCATTACCTTCCTCTTAAGTGGATGATAAATGAATCTCCAAATTAGCAGAAATAAAGACAGTTTCTAAATGTAGTTTTATAATGTTTGTTCCAGGTGCGTGGTGGGAGCACGGGTGTTCCGCCCCCAGCGGCGCCCGCGATCCTGGAGCAGGAGAAGAGGTCGCCGTTGCAGCCGCAGCAGCAGGGCAGGGCGCAGCCCCCACCTCCAGGTTAGCTAACATATTTGTAATGTTTCTTTTGGAAGTGGTTCTTTTGGATATGACATTGATGTCCGAGGGTTCTCCATCATGTTCCTGAAGATTTATTAAGTCCAGGATGGAACGCGTGGCAACCGTTTGCGGATCATTTGGAAAGAAGATCTGAATCCATTTTTTAATCCAAGCCAACTTTCCCTGGTGCATCTTACTGAGTAAAATATGGAGCTATGTCTTCAATAGTCCACGGTTGGGAGTCTATGTGTATCTTTACAATTCAGTTTAAATCCAACGACCCTTCCTTTCTAAATGGTACCCTGCTTCCAAAATTAAAATTACTTTTTTCTTCGCAATATAAGAGGTTAAGTAACTTATTCTAATCTTTTGTCCCCAATAGAGCCAACACCAGTCCCACCAGCTCCTAAGCCGATAATCGTGAAGGCTGCCAAGAATGCCAAGACAAATCAGAAGGTAAGGAGTATATCATTATATATTATAATAATACACCGTGAAATTATTATCGTAATACATCAAGGAAAATGCGACGTGCTAAAAACAAAAGAAAATTGTTTTGGAGAAAAAATCGTAATGGAGGGTAGTCGTAATATATTTTGCAAGTTACTACTAACGCCACCTGTTGGTGTACGGTCGCAAGCGTGTCGTGTTCGGATTTTCAAAGGGAATCGTTTCGTGTGTAAATCTCCAGGCAACACGCTTCTGGAGAGCTACCAAACAACATGATTTTACTGACACCTGAGACTTATTGGTCGTATCGATATTGAGGTCGGAGTTAATTCGAGATATCAATGAGCGTATTGATAAATTAACGAACCTCACTTTTGTGTCTCTCCGCTTGTTTTATGGCTGTTTTTTGTAAGAGACGTAAGAGATCTTGATGTACTTTCTTTTAACCGTTTCTTTTATTTTCTACTCTTTTTTCTTTTGACTGGCAATGATGGCGAGGATGATTATAACCATCAGACAGCTCGTCTAGTGAGCCGGATATTTACAAAAAATATATTTCAATAAGCAAATATAGAAAATATAGTTTCATTAACAACGCCAGAGACAAAGATGGCAATACAAGAAATCTTTTTTTTCTTTCTATTTGATCATGAATCTTGAACCGGCGCTATGCGTTCTGTAAAATACTCAAGTGTCGTTTCGACAAATGTATTGTTTACGATTTCTCTATAGTATTTTTATGAAGCGTTTTTAATTATCCTAAGTTTTTATGAGCACTGTGAGACCTCATAGTACCATTTGTGAATAAGGAAGGTAAAAGATTTCTTACATAGAACCGTTTACCTAAAGGCTGACAACTCCGTAGCTTAGTTGGTAGTGACCCTACCTGCGAAGCGAGGGGTCCTCGGTTCGATTCCCGGCAGGATCAGATATTTGTGTGAAAGATAAATATTTGTTCTCGGGTCATGTGTGTTAGTGACGTGTTATTAGTGTTGTCCATGCCACCCACGACACAAGGAACCCTACTGCGGGGTATGAATGTGTTAGCGTCTTATTTCGTTTTATTTTTTAAAGATTGCGTTTTATGATTTCGCAGCCTGATAACAAGACACTCCGTTTTAAAGACTGACATTATTTGGACAAAGCGTATGTTTTCAGACATTGTTAAGTACACGGGCAGCTGATTAAACACGTTATTAAATCAAGGATTTTTGCGTGACAAAAATACGTGATACGTGATACGTGATAATTAGGCCGGCAATTCGTTTTAACACTATTTAACTACAATTTTGCCAATGAAACTTTGACGTTTGCATTGTACGATGACAGATGGCGTTACGTGTATGTACTTTTTATTTCTTCTGGAAGTGTGTATATGTTTGATATTATCTTTCGCTGAAATCCTAGTGATCTTGCTATTGCTTGAGTCTGGTACTCGTAGTGTATCGGCTGAGGAATTGAGAGTTACTTCTCTCTTTTTTCTCTTTTCCTTATTGATCGGTGATATATTTGGCATTGCCGACGTCCATGTGAGACGCCCAGGTTCGTCGGTCAATGTTCATTTGTACGCTATTCATATGAAAAAATTACAAGTCAAGTTTTGAAAAAGGAACGATTGAGTTTTTGGGTTTAAGAGTGATCTCCTAGTATGATTTGACCCATGTAATAGAGCTAGTGACGTCATTGCCTTTTATTGACACGTGACTTAGAAGTGATTTAAATACCTTTTATTTATTTCTGGAGGTGTTGCCCTGTAGGTCACATGATGACGTTTCGTTCGAACTGAATCGCGGTTTTGAAGTTTTGGTCACGATATAAATAGGCGATACAAGTTCTGAACACGATCAGTCGGTGCTCGGCCGTTCGGCAGGCATGACGCGTCGCATGTGGCGAGATGAATCTTTGTCAAACTAAACATACCGTGGTGAAAGATGCAATGAATAAGGATGAAATGAATAAAGGTTCATTCAATGCAGAATAGTTTTGTGACTTTGTGTATTTATATAACTATATTGTTCGTACCAAAGAAGCAAATTAAAACGAATAACCTTTTCCACACATATAAACACTTCTATATTTTTGCACTTGTCCAAAATCTCTAACAATCTATATCTGACCCCCCTCCTCTCTCTTCTCTCCTCTCCTCTCTCCTTTATAGAGCAGTGCGAGGTTTTAGGGTAACAATTACTAATTAGTAAGTATTTCGTATGTATAGTTCGTCATGAAAACTCCTAATTTTGAATTTTAATAGTTTATAATCTCTTACTACAGTGAATCTGTTTTTATCCACATATACATTTGCATATTACGATGCGGTAATTAAATATTTAATGAAATCATTTACTTTTTAATTTAATTAATAATCTTATATATAAAATTCTCGTGTCATAATGTTAGTTAGCATACTCCGAAACGGCTAGACCGATATTTATGAAATTTTATTTACAATATCAGTAGGTCTGAGAATCGGCTCTTATCTATTTTTCACACCCCTAGGTGATAAGGGTTGTCCCATAACATTTTTTTTATTTTTTATCCTTCTATTACCAACCCTTTATAGTCATTTTAGTAATTCAATAATTTTTCATCCCGTTCGATAACTGATTAATTATCATATGGTAGTTATTTTTATTAAAGTTTATTATTATTAGATAAAATATATAGTTAGTTTTTGTGGGTTGAATCTATTTTGCATAACTACGTCCAATTGATCATCTAGCTGGTTAAAAGTGACGCAAAAAAGTAAAAAAAAAAAAAGTAAAGTAAATAAAAAAGTGTTATTAATTGTAGTTTTACAAAGTAGTCGTCCTTCAACTGGTTGCAGACACTGACTTTAAATATTTAATATATCGAAGCCCCCGACGAACAAAGCGGTAACGTGCTATCACTGACTTCACGTTATGTATGTATGTTGGAATATACAACTTGTAATACATCATGTAATGTGGCCGTAATGTATTTTATTATTTTCGGAGTTACGATACAGGTTGATGTTTTTGAAAATGTTTTTTTTTTAGAGAATTACTCAAAAAAAATATTTTTTCTTTTTTCCTGATTTTTTTAAACTTTATAGTTATACATATCATTTGTAAATATTTAAATGATAGTTTACTGAAACATGTTATTAATAAACTTTTGAAGTTATACTTCTTTTCACACGTTGGGGAAAAATTATGAGAGTAAATTTTCTCACCGTCACGACACGTCAGACCGTCACCGTAAAATTAGCTAGCCGCTGTTGTGTCACGTCATTTTGACGATTTTTTAAACGTCCCCGTAGCCTAGTTGGTAGTAACCCTGCCTGCGAAGCGAGGGATACTGGGTTCGATTCCCGACAGATATTTATGTGATAGATAAATATTTCTTCTCATGGGTGTCAGTGACGTGTTGTGTTGTCCATGTCATATTGTCGCCCGCGACACAAGGTATCCTACTGCGGGGGTGTGAGTGTTAACGTTTATTACACACACACACACACACATAGACACGCACGCACACGGATGCACACACGCGTATTATTACCCGTTGGTCCGACCCGCCCAAATCGCACACCTCATTACCATTAAAGTCGCAGTGACCGTCGGCGGCGCAGGGTGATGAACCGAGACGACTCGACTTTTTTTGCCAACGCTCACATATATACCGTTGGATATTATGAAGAATGTCATAAGTTTTTTTTTTTCTTTTTAATTTTTAACCACCTTCAAAAATGGAAGGGGCTTTGAATTCTTTGGCCGTTAATATTATATTAGTATGTCGATGCCTTTCTATCATTGGTTGCTAGGCAACGCTTTGTTATACACTTCCTTGAATTTGGCTAAAATATACATCGTAATGTATCTTCTCTTAAAAATGAGATATATTTCCGCGATGATAAGTAGCCTTGAGTCCTCTTCACCTTCCTAACATATATGTTAATAATATGGGAGTTTTCAAAAGGAGAGTGAATAGGCTTTTTATAAGTTAGTGCGCACAACATCATAGACATCATAGATCATGAAATTTAAATACAAGCTGTAGTCTCGTTATTTTAATATAACAATGTTACTAAAAGGCTTATTTTCTCAAAAGCTAGTTTTTGTGGTAGCTGACCCCTGCGCGCGTTGCTACGCCAACACGAGTGGAACGACATTGGAACGACAGTGGCGCCACTTGTCCAAAATTGGTTATACCAACTCAGAAACCTTCGTGTGCTCATACACGACAACTTTGC
>DWPA01000430.1:0-25329 GCA_018251375.1 Calpodes ethlius
TGTCAAAAGTAGTTGAAGGCACTAGTCTGGCTTCCTAAATAGGGAGGAGAAATTCATAATCAAAGGAAATAAAATAAATCAAATGATATAAGAATAAATGCTATAAGTATAAACATAATAAATGCTAAAAAGTAAGGTCTTGTATAACGGAATATATTTCCATCACATTTATGTGATAAGTAAATAAAAATACGTATATTTTATAATTACCTATGATTACATATGTGTAATATATCCATAAACGTTTAGACAATTATAGTTATAAATTGAAACTCCAAACAAAAATATAGTGAAGATTTTTTCAATAGAAAAACCTAGGCAAGTGTGACAAGAAGTTTCCAACTGTAAGTTCGGAGTCAAATAAATCCTGTAGATAGAACTGTTTAAAACTCGAAACACTTGAAACTTTCAATTTGTAAGATAGTTTCTTGATCTAAGAACGTTGAACTCCAAAACAATGGCCGGGAACAAAGAAGTTCTACTGATTAGGCTCTTTTAGCAGGTGTTTTGTTCCTTCACATATTGTTTCATTTGCACGCTCTTTTGAAAATAATACTATTTCGTTCTGTTTTTAAATAACAAAATAAACATGCTCACACATAGATGAATCTTATTGAACTGTATTTATGTCTGATTAGTCGAAAATTGTGAAGAAATTTAATCGTAATTCTTGAAAAACATTTTATAAAATGTTCGTTTTCTGACGTACATTGTCGCATATTTAAAATTATTGTCTACAAGGATGGTGGTAACATGAATACTGGATTAAACCGGATGGTGTAGAAGCAGCGGAAAATCCTCAAACAAGTCTGCATGCTCCGTCGTCGTAAATACACCTTTCACTAAAAACTTTATTATACTCAACTACTAAAGATAGATACATTTTATTCGTAAACCAAAGAATATTTAAACTAACACAATTTAATATTGAAATCCACGTTTAAATCTGTCGAGTTCTAGTAGTCGCAGATAAGTGATTTCACACCTGCATAAATTTAAATGATTGCTGTCCTGAAACTGAAATTTTAAGCAACCACAAGACTCGAATACCAATTCTTTTCACCGAAATGCTAAAATGTAGATAATGTGCCTTTGTCTACAACTTATGGTATATAAGGAGCAATGTTTATAAAATAAATTCCACCGGGATTGGGACATTACTATAATCTTTTTCAACTTTTCTATGGAACAAGGGTAACAAGGCAGCTTGCAATTCCACCATCCCCTGCTGCTCGTGGACACCTGTGACCAACTTCGAATAGAACTGTGGGAGAGACTGTAGTTAGTAACAAACTGTTAGTTTTAGTTGTGAATAAGAATATTAGTTTATAATTGTTCGTTAGTAACAAGATCGTCGACATTAGTCTGACATTATTGTGGAACTATTTTTATGTAGTGTTTATAGCTAGAAGTAATGCGGTAAGAGCTAGAAGTTTTGACTAGGTCGGCTACATATCAGCGATGTATTTGGTGTTATGAGTGATTATTTAATTAGTTGACAAACAACCAGACAAGCCACCTGATTGTAACAAGTCACCCTCAACTACGGATACGAATTACGCCGTAAGCATTATCATCCCGACCGAATAGGATGCGAGCGATTCGTGCAATAAGCAGGGTCCGACTAAAAACAATCATATAAAATATAAAATAAAACATATTGTATAAAATATTTCACGAGCAGTAGACAGCCAGGCAAGTACCGTACAAACTTTTGATGGTGGTGTTGACCAACTAACGAAGAAGCCATAGTACCCATCATATCGCCATGATAGTACCTGGTATTACAGAATTCAGAAACCGATAGCAACTGGTACTATGGCTTCTTCGTTAGTTGGTCAACACCACCATCAAAAGTTTGTACGGAGTTTCTTACAATAAAAAAATAAATTGGTTTTGAATTAAAATCAAAATATTGACATGGATTTATCTCAATGATAAAAATATTCTCGTATATATAAAGGTGTAATTTCATCCTCGGACAAAAAAGTTAAGAACTTTTGCAATAAATCAGAGTAAGTAGTTATTCCTTCTCATTCGTTACATCAAACGTGTGTCAAAGGGCGGACCTTTCATCCCTTTAAAAGTTTCGCAAAGGCTTCTGATTGGCAAGTGCTTCGCATGCGAACTTAATCCGTGAAAGCGAATCGGACAAAAAAATCTTCTGGTACTATCACTCTTTTGAAAGCGTTCCGCTGTATTTTCGTTGAGCTGAAAACTTTTGCAATACCAGCACTGGCTCAAGTATAAATTCCGTGGAAAAGAGGGGATTCAACGATCATCTGGCTCCGTCTAATAAAAGGCTCGACGTTTGTGAAATATGTTGTCACTGCATAAACTTTATGAGTTTAGTTTCGCTCACAGTTGTCTTGAAATGTGAGAAGTTCTCGAGACACGATGAAGACCCGCTTGAATATCTCATTACCATACATCAGGTGCAGTGTAATAAAAGTTTACATATTATTTTTGAACGAATGAAGGTAAAGAAAGAGTTAGCTTTATTTGTATCAGAATTATTTGATTGTATTAAAACGAAACATAGCTTTAGGGTTTGTGTCATTCGAGTATGTCGTGTCATTGGAGGTCAGAAGTTATACCGGCGACTAAGTAGGTACACGAATAATAATTGCCATGTTTTTAAAGTTATAATGCTTTAAATAAGGGAATTAGACTTTTTAAGATACGACATTTAATTTGATTAAGAATTTTAAAGATGAGTTTCAATTAAATAAAATACAATATTCATTGAATCAGTGTTATGTGATTATAATTCAGATTTATTTAGGGTTATATATATATAAAAGTCATAAATTTGTACCTATTTTAATAAGAAACATGCTCATTTGGTCCAAATGTGTTTAAGCCGTCTTAAAACACGACTAGCTTGCATGAAAGAAAATTCATCTTGAATTGTAAATGTTATTTTAACCTGATTGGCTATTTATCAAACATTGGAGTGAATTGTTCAAGCACCATAAAACAATTATACACAAACAATAGGACTAATTCGTTTTCCAAAGCTACTTTAGTGTTTTTACTAAACAAAGAATCATCACCGAGAGTTAAATGTCACATTAAATAAGCAATAACGTGAATTTATTTCCAATCGGGCGACGTTACGCAAATTTTATCGAAGCCAATTTCGATAATGCGCAGTCATATTACTTAAGCGAGATAAAATAGGAACAAAAGCCGTAACTTTTGTATCTTTGAATGTAATTTAACTATTTTTTATGCTCCGTACTTATTTTCCCATTGACGTACGTTTTGTAATATCCTTTGACAAAGTATAAACAAATAAAACATTTCTTTGACATGTATAACTTTATTTATGTTTTTCCAGGTGTAGGCTTTATTTATCTTTAAGACCTGGCTAACTTCTGATGTTTCTAGTTTTTATATTATCTGAGTTGTCTCAAAGTTATTTTTATACGGTGATATTTTTTTTTCTCCGATTCTTCAGTCCCTAAGATAAAGTTATTTATTAATATTTTAGTGTTTATTTTTTTGCCAAATTAAATGTCCAATTCTTTCCGACCGGCAAATTATCTTAAATACTCATTCACGGGGTAGTATCTGTGTACTACATAGATTAAGCAGCGACGGTTAAAAACAACAACAATTTCAAAACAAGAAAATATCATAATAATTCATATAACAATATAAAATGATTATGCGTACATTTCGTACGTGACGTCGCCTTGTCAGTACCAAACAATGTGAGAGTCTGAAGAGGTATTAAGATACGAAATGAGCAATTTCGCCGCGAGCCAAGAACAAATAAATGTCAATCTTTAAAAACATATCTGTGTAAGCAGCATCGCTCACATGGTTATATGAAGGGGAATGGTACAAAGGAAAGCAATTTAACAAAATAAAAAATACGATATTGGAACCGGGAGAAACAAATGATACGGGAAATACTTAAATCACCAGTATTGATGCGGAATTGGAAATTATGGGGCGGTGTATTCGTAATTTGGACTCTCGTGTATAGTGGCGCACTCGATAATACAATTTATGAGGGTGGGGCGCTATCTATGCTCTTCATATTTTGATGCTAATTATATTATCTGTTAGTTCATTGTTACGGCTCAAAAAGATCATTATGATATTTTTTTAAATTACAATTTTATTTCAAATGTAATGTTCAATGTATTATACGTGCTATATTTTAAAGGATTTAAAGGAGGTGCATAATTATAAAGAAAGTAAATGACACAGAACCCTCTTAAGATTTTATAAAGCTCTATAAAAAGTCTCATTAAATTTTATATTATTTCTCAATATACTGTTTCAGTAATAAATGGAAAATTTAATACCAAATTAACTCCACATAAATGATATAATATAGACGAATCGAAAAAAAATCTTGTTTAAATCTTTTGAAGCGTACATCATATCCGGCTCTTTTAACAGGCAGAACGGCTTGAACCGCCACTGATGCAAAACATCATTCATTACGCGTTTTCTGACAATAAATAGATTACATCGCATTACAAAAAACGCATGGTACACAATTTTTGTCAAAGATTAAGTAGAAACAGAGTTTAGGGTATTTTTTTATACCGCACGTTACAAATTTTGTCTAAATACAGTGTAGATGGAGATTTTTATTAAGTTAAATATTTCATGAATATATTGAAAATTAAAACTTTTTTTTTTTAAGGAAAAAAGAAATCTACTATATTTTTGGCTATATCCTTATTTAAAACTCATAAATGATTCACTGCAAATGTATATTAATTAAGGTGATTTAAAGCGTACACTGCAGTCCGTACTTCAATGCGGATTGGTAAAGCAAAATATTATTAATGGATTTATTATTTTGTACTTAATATTGTAAATGGTTTAATAATGGGAGCTACGTTAACGTTTCGATGTCATATTTTGGAGTTTTCTAAGTAATTAAGAGGCAAACAAGGCGAAGAAACTCCTGATGGGAAGTGGTCACTGTCATCCAGGTCAGTTGCATCAAGTCTATGTCATTCAGGGCATTACCTGTGTGTTTCTGCCTTAAAATAAAAATCTCCGTCAAACTATTATGTTATTGCTATTTTAACAGGACCGTCTGCCATTGTTGGCTAGTTCCATAAAAACATAAAACTTGGTAAGTGGATATAATTGTATGTATTTCCGCCTCTGTACAAACGATGCTTCTTGCTTTTCTTAGGTCGTAATACAATAATCAAAGGAATATGAGGGGCTGAGTGGAATCAAACGTCTACATATGCGACGGGCGATAAAAGAAAGCAAGTGAAGAAAAGATCCGGGTCACATAAGGGTGCGATATAAAGAACTTGTAAATATTACGTAATTTTATTAAATCGAAATTCGTTTTATGACATTGTTTTTTTTTTTTTTTTCAAGATGTCTTTTTAGTGATACTTTTTTATAAATATCTAATAATGAGTAGAATACCTGTTCTCTTGATACTATTTGTTTTAACTAATGACCACTGTCGTTTCACTTCTGAAAATCTTAACGTCAATGTCGATATAGCACTAAAAAAACATGATTTTTCTTAATTTGATAAAAAGAATTGACTGTTACACCAAGATTACTACTATTTAGTAGTGGAAACAGCATCCTAAACAGTTCTTGAAATAAGAGGGAACAAACACGGATACCAACTAACAAACAAAAAATAAAAGACTGTCCTGTGATCTATTAAAATAAATACCACCAATAATGGGTTTTTCCAAATATCTTCAATTTATGCCCATGCATCAATTACAATTTGTTTGATTTTTATGTTCTACACTAAAGTCTTTCCTAATATTATTGAAGAGTGATTCCTTTTGAAGACTTCATAAATGTTTTTAAAAGATAAGCAAGTTACCTCACAAAAATAGTATGGACAATATGTATATTAAACCAATAAATAAGGCCATTGTACCTCGACCTAAGCACCAGGGCGACAGAGTTCGTAGCAGCTGTCACGCATGAGATAATCCGGAAGCGGAACCCTCAGCGAATTGTGACTTTGCAAACCAATCCCCCGTGTACCAGGCTCACATGATAATGCGAAAAGTAATTTTTATATTAAATCTTTGCCAAAACATAAAAGAGAGTTTCCGGAGCCCGTCTTACTCTCGGTGAATGCGCCGCATAAATTAGTTTTTCCGGAGATTGTTTGTTTAGCAGACGGTTTTTTGTTTATTTTACGTTAACATTTATGAGTTTTTCCAACGTGCTCCACGCTGTTTCTATACCAGCCAGTCTGTTTCCATACACAACTGCATTAAACAGATAAAGTGGCTGCAACTAACTATTATAAATAAGTTTTGGCTCATTTTTTTAGGTAAGTGTTTATGCACTTTAAACAATTTTAGCAAAACGAATTTTTTAATTTAACACAGACCTACCTGATCATACTAAATAGTTTTACTATTACGATAATGTTGCTATAGGTAAAAGTATACGCTGGTAAAAGTTACTGTTCAATATTTACTGTTCAAGTTAATAAAAGATGCCTTTAAGACACTGCCGAATACGTACTAACGACAAAACAAATTTAATACGGACTAATGTCATTTCAGACACTCGTCTACGGTATAATGTTGATATACATGATTAAGGTACGTTCATACGTCGCGGTAGCTTCCTGGTCAGTAATTAATTAAAAGCCCAGGCTGCTATTACGAACTTTATGCTAATATTGCCGCCAAAGGGTTTTGAACTTATGACGATGTATTAATTTTAACATGGTCTCAAAATTTATCATCAGTGTTTTGGTATTTATTAAATTATGCACTTTAATGAAGACGGAGTAGCGACCATTAGTTATAAAGGGTATTATATTTATAATGATTAATACTTAGTTTACTTGAAGTAATTGTATTGGTCAAAGTACGGTGTTGGTGATAGTTTTATTACTAATGAAGTGATACAGTACTAGGTAGTATCAATATCCTATTACATAGTATTGTATTAGGTACTGATCAGGCTAAATTCGCCGCGTAACTACAGTACAATAACAGGTGAATTCTCAATTAAAGTAGTTACTATACTAAATTATAAAAAAATCTAAACTCTTGAAATTCGTCATTTCCCGTAGTAACTTCGGAGTGGAAATCTCTAAATCCACTATTGTAATAAAATAATCTGTTATAAAAACTTAAATACCAATCTAAATACTTTAAGAGTTAATTTGAAGTTAATAGAGTTTGAAGTTTTTTTTTATAAAAATGCAATAGTTCAGTATTTTGTAGTCGAAAATATTTTTTTATAATACTCGTTATCTTCCCTTCTTTACTAATTTCTTAAGTATCGTATCATATTTTTTTAACCACGCATTACGGTATGTGAATTAAGAAGGAAGTAATTGTTTTCATTTATCCCTGTAGCTTCCTAGCAATTAATTACAAGCTGGTGCAGGTTGTGTCAATATGGCCACTATGTTAATATGGAGGCTAATATTATCTTCAAAAGGATATTAAAAAAAATTATGACCCACAAAAATGTTAGGATAATATTATATATATTTTATCAAACTATTTGGAACATAATAATTTATTAATCAAAATCTAATATATGAATGTTTATCGACCATTATTAAGTGTTTTAAACATTATAACATGTAAATAAGACGGCATCATTATTATCCAGCCTTCGGGAAGCTATCTGCTTAAGCTTCTATGCTAAGTTCCACTCAACATTAGGTAATATAATGGAATACCCAAATACCTTATATAATGATTTTTTTAATATTTCATTACAACGTTACTATAGCTCAATATAGCTATAAATTCGACTATAATTTCTAATTATTTCATATTAAAATGGACTAAAGCAACCGATTGTAATGAGTATATAACATATTGAGAAATAATCATGCATCTAAAACTGTTTAGACCTCACGGAATTTTGTTATTATTGGTAGATGGGAAATAAAAGTATACGTAAATAGTGCTGTACCGTATATATTAGTTTAACCCAAATGTACAATAAATATTTTATACAATACATTAATTATTTTGCCCCAAATTAGACCAATTCTCAACCAATACTGTATTCGTCTAATACAACGCATATCAAGACAGTTAAATGTGAATGTGTTCGAAGTAAAACCATTCGGCCTATTGAAATACGTAGACAAATTTATGGAATATCTTCAGTGGTTATTGAGTGCACGCTCATATAACCCGGCGGGGGGGAGGTGCGAGGGGGGAGTGCGAGTTAAATTGAGCACCGCCCAGACTCTCATTTCCTCCATCCACCATTGTGCGCTACTCACAATACAAAACATTTTTTTACGAATTTCGACAAAAAGTGCTTTGAATTTTTTCCAATCTTCGCCTCTATTCAGCTCGTAAAAACTTAATGTCTCGCCGCAAAAGAGTGGGCGGGGTCCGTGAAAATATCGCCCGCTAACGTTCAGTAATCTCTCAGGCCAAAGTCCTCTTACTGTCCTGTTCGAAGACCTCTGAACATGCTTTGTGCAGTATTTGGTACTGTATAATGAAAAAACTAAGGGATGTTTATTTCCTATGTTTATATAGTTTCCTGTGACTATTTCAACATCTGAAAATTTAACATATTAATGAGGTAATTTCAGGGTTGCATTTTATTAAATATATATACTAACACGCTTTACTTCACGAATAACTAAATATACTATACTACCTTAAAACAATATTTTATATGATGATAAGAAAAAAAATGGTATTTTCATTCAGTGACGTATCTGTCAAACGTTGTAGTAGTATAAAAGGTTTTTTAAATGTATTGACAAAATGATTTAACTTCCTTGACCGAAAATTGGTGAGCCACCAGATTATAAAAGACGACATCCTTTCATTCTTGGCAAGGATTTGGGGATGATTATATGTAGCCATAATGACGTAATGCATAACTATGATGGTCACTTACCATAAACTTCACTGATAACTGTTACCATATATATAGGTGGAGGTGGTAGAACCGATATAGGAATCGCTCGGGGTGATACCTATTGCGTTCCGGCTCTTCAACCGAAATCGCAATCATATCCATGGTGAAAGGTCTTAGGACGGATGCCACAAGTCGGTGTATAGTGTGTAGGCGCCAAAAAACTAAAAATTGGGTGGTACCACCGTCTAATCAATTTCTGCCATGTAACAATTGACCTATATTCCTTACAGTTAACAACGAAATTGTAACCTATTTCGACTGGGACAAATACTCACATAATTAACTGATCGGTTACTAATATTTACTAACTTAACTAACCTACACTAACAATCTAACTTCCACAGTCCTCTTACTAACGAATGAAGTGATAATAATAATAAAAAGTGACTAGAATACTAAGTTAGTGCGCATAATACTCCACTTACCATCAGGTGTGATTCATTAACTTATAATAAATTACAAAAAAAAGTAATACCAGCAGGACTTAGTGACTACTGTCCCACCTTCAGTCCTATCCGAAGCTTGTCACAGATGTCATGACGGTGAGAGATGGTGACACTGCACGCTTGTTGAGTATCTTTATCCAATAAAAGTAATACATCAGTTATAATTATATCCTACAATATTTCTCAGACTAACATCAAAGCAAGCAATCAAAAACTTCTATAAAGATAATCGTCAAAACATGAGGCGATTAAACTGTGAGTTAAGCTATACTCATAAAAATTAACAAGTCTAAAGTACAATTTAGTGTCACGACATTAAGACGACTTTCTTAATTTTATCGCGACGATAATTATGAGGATGATAACTCTTTAAGAACAGACATTATTCATTTGAAGTTCCAGGAGATTTGTATTTGGAACTGCGGTATTATACTAAATTAATTGTACTAAGTGTAATGTAATGGTTGTTATAACGTAGAAAGATATACTTTATCACTGTTTTTCAGTTGTATTCAAAGATATTGTATTTATAGAACATTCATATTTGTAGTCCTGGTACATTTTTTTAAATAGTTGTAAATTGTTAGTTAAAAAACAAAGCCTTAAGTAACCTTAACTATAAAAAATGTGTAAAAAAAATATCTCTCCTTCTTTGTTAAGTTCATGAGCATCGCCACGTTGGACGCAAATAAAACCGCGCTAAAATCGAAGTAAGTTAAGGAATTACGATGCTACAAACAGTCACAACTATACAGACAGACACGTCAAACTTATAACACCACTCTTTTTGGTGCGGGAGTACTCGGGAGTAATTAGAAAAGCGTTCATACTCTCATAACCCTTCAATAATATCTATGCGATGCACACAATTAACGTACTACAAGTATGGATAATAAAATATAATAGTCCGATGACAAATATTTTTTATAATCGAATCAGAGAAACCGTAGCCCTAATTTTATAACAGTTGTATTTATATTATCGGTTACGTCCAAAAGCGCATTAATTAACTTGTTATTTTACTCCAGGCTACATTTATTAATTCTCGGTAATTAGTGCGTCAAATAACGCGTTAACACTTATTAATAAAGTCACAAATACGTAAGTAAAAATATTATTTCTTAATGTATTATCAGGAATAATTACGCACAACATTAATCTGTGTGATAACCTTAAATTACATAGACGTTATATAGCTACTCTGTGGTGATATAATAACCAAAACCTTACTTTTTTATATACGAGGGGCATGTTATTCGCGTTGGCAGTGGGATTAATTTAGATCCGAATAGCTGAAGTGCGATTATTGCTACATTCATTCCAACATAAAGAGCTATCCAATGTTAAAAATTGTACAACCTTTGATATTATGATATTCATTATAAAAATTCAGTCAGTACAAACGTTTTTTTTTTTTATTAAAAAAGTAATTAAATTCCGCGATAAAGATTACAATAATACATGGCAGCATTAATTTAAGTATTCAAGTAAAATAAACATAGTTTAACTTCCAAATTAACTGCTTGAAATATTTTACGAAGCATAAGATTTCTCAGCAGACAAGGCACTAAAAGTAGTAAATAGAGAACGTTATTTGAATGACAAATTCAAGACACAAACCCAGGAGTAATAAATCAAAGTCAATCAGATTATCGATCTGCGGATATACTTTGGTTACAACCCAGACTAGTCAGGTATATCGTAAATACACGCTTTATGTGGCTAACTTTCGAATAGTACCGAGAACTTTTGATGAAGGGAAATATCGGAGAGACGTCTGGAGAATAGCTAAGGACGTTGTGGAATAGGTAATACTTACCTAACTATGTATAATTATTATTATTAAGTGCAATATATGAGCGGTGATTGCCTAGTGGTTTGAACACTGGTTTCTCGAACGTGGGGGCGTGAGTTCGAATCTTGCACGCACCTCTAATTATCAAAAGTTATGCCTATTACAAATTAATTATCACTTGCTTCGGTGAAGGTAAACATCGTGAGGAAACTCTCAAATGTGTGTGAAGTCTGCCAATCCGTACTTGGCCGGCGTTCTGGACTATGGTCTGTACGTCTCCCACTGTCAGAGGAGACCTGATACAAGCAGTGGGACAGTTATGGGTTGTAATGTATATGATGAATGATATTATTTAATACTGGGTTAATACTGAATGCTTATCAATCACTACGACCAAGACTAATGCTATTGTAGCTATATCCGATACTATATCTGGACCGCAAGGTTTACCATCGAATGAACCGTAATATTTCCTTGGGTTCCAGATTCGTACTTGTTATAAGATATCTAAAATGTATGATTGCCATGCAATTGCTCAGGACGTGCATGAAGATTTAATACAGTTAATATTATAAATGGGAAAGTGTGTTTGCTTGTTTATCCTTCATTCACGGTGCAACGGGACATCATTATGGTATAATTTTTGTGTGGAGATAATTGGGAGGTTGGATAGTAACAAACACTACATTTTACAGCCATATCTATCTATTTATCTATCAGCCTTTGAAGGTCCATTGCTAGACATAGGCCTCCCCTAATTTGCACCACTCAGTATTGAAGATAATTTAATATAATTGAAGCCATATTGTGATATAATTTAATATGTACTGTTAGTTTATAATGACAATCGTATATTTATATCGTATTTGTAATTTTTACTTTTTTTTAATTTTTTATTTGTAATCCTTAAATATATGGATATAGTTTATGGGGTATAGAAAAAATATAATTGACGTTAATTTGTCTGAAAAACGTGTGCAGGTTCATAGATAGGTAGCTGCGTGTAATATAATGAATTTATATAGGAAAATGTAAATTAACTGTGATTTTACATGACTTGTAGAATAATATTACTTTAGATGGAATAAAACTCCCTGCGATACGTTCGAAGAATTTCAAATGCATTCGCGGCGGTGCTAGAAATCTAATAAATCAAACCAAATCGACTCGTGTACATGTGTATTTCTAGCTTTGCAAAACTAAGTGGTCTATGTTTATTTAATTTTGTAACTAGTTAAGTAGTTAACCTTATAAAGGATTATAATCTAAACTAGTAGTATAAAGTGTCGATTATTATCGAATATTTATTGCTATAAAGGCGTTTAATTAATCTTAGGTTAATTAATTCCTCTTTAAATTTCGACCATAAAAAAACCACTTATCAAACCGAAAATGATATCTTTTAAATTGCACCCAATAATATACAATGTGCAATATTTTATTTCATCGCGGACCAACATCGTGGCAAGGGATTTTTATATCAGTAAGATTTACTTTTCAGAAGGCGTTTTTAATGTCGCTTAAGTCGGGTTTCAGTGTTTAAATCCATATCATCATATCTTGTTAAAAAGTATTATTTTTCCGGCTAGTAAATGTTTTGTGATTACGTCACTACCTAAACGCCCGTATAATAACAAGTAAATTGGATTCATTATAGAGCCCGTCGATTTAGGTCAAATTTACTCAAGATATATTTACCAAATTAATTGATTTATATTGAATACGAACCCGAAAATGTCAGCGAAAGTATTGATCTTATCCTATGATGGATAGATTTGCAAGAGTTTCGTACTTTATACTTTTATTTAGTATCTTTTTCAGTACGAAGTGTAAATTCCAAGTTTCGTATACATAAATCAGATATTTCTTAATTTAAATAGCTGGTAAATGAGCAGACAAATCACATGAAAGTAAAAGTGAAGAAAGATAGAAAGTTTTTATTGTCATACAATCTTTTACTCCATATTTTAATATTTGTTGGATGAATTTTCAAAAATCCTTAGTCACTTAATAATTAATTATCTTTAAAGTCTTATCCATAAATTTCCTGATTATTACTTTTCTAAGTTCACTGCTTCAAGCGGTGTCTTGTTTGATAGTTAGTAACAGTTATCCTTTTATTTAAAAAGTACATATTATACCTAATGTCGATAATACATTCACCTCAGTCATTAATTTAATATGAAGTACCTGCATATAATATCGTGAATCTCTATAAAATGAAGCAAATTAATTATAATAGCTTTATAATTAATTTGCTCCCATGTGGATTTTCTCTTTAGAAATTGCTAAATATGTTTTCACGGCTTAATAAATCTGAACAAAGCCCATAGTATGTAGAGAGCTTAATATTTTGGCTCCGAAATTAAATTTTTAGCCGCATTCTGTAGTCGCTACTCAAATATCTATCACGTAGAGGTTTCTATGTAAGTATAGTAAATCGTCTAGTCTTTACGACTAGCAGTACGAAAACTCATATTTTATAGGTGCTTTTAAAGAATTGGAGATATCAAATCTAAAGAAACCTTTTACATTTTGGTCGAAGTAAGTGAGCTTTAAACAGTTGTGGGGAAATAAATTCTGCCTTAGTTGTCGACTTACACGCGGAGGTGCAGAAACCTCAAAACCCCTGGTTTAGTCACGAAGCTTATAAAGCAATCACCATCAAATTCTAAACACGCTCTGTCGAAAATTTCTTTAATATAAACACAAATTTACTGCAATTTTCTTTTAAATCTTAGTAAAAGATAAAAGTAGTGGTTTGACATTTTATGACGTATGTCAATGGCTTTGAATGTTGATACACGAATAAAATAGATGGTTTGTGAAGGCTAATCCTATATAGTCTTTTCTACTGGATTTTAAAACAACTTACAGTCTGAAGAATCATTATTGTTTTGTTTCTGAATTAATAATAATAGTTGCATTAAAATATTGTAAGACCTTCTTCGTATTAAAATGAAGCTACATCACTATAAAACAATTCTTTACAATAAACCAACCAAGTTTACAAATTAATCGTCATCAATTTCAAAGATGATACTCCGGAACTATAAAAGTATTTTTAAAATTAACACCCCATAAAAAGCACGGAAATAACGAAAGTTTAATTAAAGAACCTTATCTAAAATAGGGGGCAATTTCGTTAATTACCGACTCGATAGGTAGCTGTTTCAACTCTTTACGAGCGCCACCGCCGCGATAACGTTTCTAATTGTCGAATAAAAAAGGATTACACCTAATCCTTGTTTAATAAAAATGTTAATCATGAGATTTTCCGTCGCAATATGCAAATGTGATAGCACCATCCCGTTCGATTGACGACGGAAGGTACACTCACTATCTAAAAATATTCAAACAGAACAAACTCGATGTAAATAAAATAATATTATTCATCATAAATCGTTTTTTAATATGACATAATTTTACGAATTGAATTTTGTTCAACAATTTATAATAGTAACCTTGTAACATACATAGATAAGATGTTATTATTTCACAAAATCTAAGTAAAATATCGTAATTATATAGGTAATAAATATTGTTTTCGATTACTTGATTATATTTATTAAAATATACACTTGTAGATGGCCATTCATTCATCATAACTGTTCCGTTGCTAGCTCGGGTCTCCTCTCACAATGTAAGGGGTATTATAAGTGGCTCTCAGTGGCAGTAATTCTTATGTGATATTTGACTATTTACTAATAAAAATACAGTTACATTTATAGACACGATCGGATCGAAATAAAGTCCGTCATCGAAGTTTTTCAATCAATTACTTACATACTCTGTGTTCACATTAACGTAATACGTTCTTTATGAAATAAATTGTACTCAAAGTAAATTAAAAGACGAAAAGGATCAGAAGACCGATGAGCACAAATATATTTTCAGTAGCAATTTATCTACGTCCAGAATATTACACGAAAGATGTAGGGGTTAAATCCTACTAATATTTTCCTCCTGCCTTATTAGAAAAGTTGCGGGTGAAGGTAAAATAAATATCCATAATGTAAATGGACATATCATTAAGGCGAAAATTCTTGAGGATTATAAAAGGGTCTGAGGTCTGGACGAGCACGTAATTTTTAAAGCGCGGTTTTACGATCTGCATACGTAACTTAATAGTGTTGTGATTAATTTTAGGGTTTATCGATAAAAAAAACTCATTATTTCAAAGAAATGTTGTCTACTTTTTTTTCTTATGGTTATGTGGATTTAAAGCCTGTTAGTGCTGGTGGGTATTAGTAATAAACATAGATGGCATTATCATCAACGCATAAACTTATTTGCTGGGTATGAAATACCGCCAGAAAAATGAATATCAATACAATTATTTATTCAATAATAGATTGTGGTTAGAAAAATTACACATCAAAAACATACACATCAAAAAACAATAGATCAATATGCACATGATCAAACTACACGCGGTTTTGTAGGCGAGTCATTACCAAATATCATATTTTTTAAGAAAACTATTTAGAATTACAATATACTTCTATATAAAACCGTAAAACAATAACTGCTAGTCAGTTGTTATCAATAAAATTACAATGAAGTAAAAATATCGATATGTCTGTCTTGTTTCTCTACGTCACTTCGGTTTTTGCACGTCTGAAAACGAAATTTATTCTAACAATTCACGCGCAGCGCCCGCAATTCGGATTATTGTAAATAAGTATTACGCCAACACCCAAATTAATCTACGCCGCTTTTTAACGAATGCGAAAAAGTTAGTTAACTAACTTTCCCAACTCACGTTGACTTTCCTAAAAAGCCCCCTTGAAATATCGCTTTTCCTGCAGAATTATTTGTATCAATAGAATGTTTGTTGAAAATTTGCCTCCTCAAATAGAGGCAAGTTCGCGAATGAAATATTCGGAACCCAAGTTTAAAAAGGTGTGTTTGACTTCACTAATAAGTATGCGGGCACTGAACAAAGAGAAACCATAAATTTCGAGGATCGACTTTTACAAACGAAACAAGTTTTTTCACAAGTACCTAGGTGTTTTATTTGAGAAAATATTTTTGCATTTTTGAAATAAAATATTCCCGTTTTGCACATATTAACAAGTAAAAACCTCTGTAGGACATAAGTTATATTTAGGAAAATTTATGAAATTATTTTTTGTCGTTTGCGATTTTTATGTTGCACACACCTTTAGTGAACGAATGGTTATTTTATGTTGTACAATATTTTTCTCCACAATAAAAATGGGTTCACTTCCTTGTTTATGTTGAGACCTTAGTTTTGAATAACTCTAGGTTCCCTAAATAAGACGTATATTCGTATTTTAATACTAAATTTTTTATATTATTAAATGTTACATCAATTTATGTTACGTTTATCGTAAATTGTTTTATAGATATGCCCGTCGTTCACCTGAGATTTTCTCCGAGTATATTTTACGAGAAATGCTGCTGTACATTTGTACGTAGTATGAACAGAGTATGTACATCGAGATCCTCGATGTATGAATTCAAATAATATTGAATTAACAAAAATGAACATTTGTGTAATGGTTGACTTTTTCGTAACAACAAAATATTTTTTACTATATTTACCTATGAATTTCATATTATAGTCTATACGAAAATCTTAGGCTCTTGAAATTGTACAGTAAATTAGAATACAAATTAGTTCTTAAAAAAAAAAACATGTTTTAAAAAATAATACAACTGACAGCGCCCCATTCACACATAAGATAGTCACTGACAATTTGAAAAAATTTACAAATCAAACATTTTCTACATGGAGTAGCACTTTCAATTAAGGAGATTAAAAGAAGTGTCTTCACCCATTTGTCGTGACCTACAAAGCAAAAGCTATCCTGTTAATTGACCGCTCGAATAATTTAAATAAATTGCAGCCGGCGGCGATATTTCAACGGGATATTATAAATCAAAGGATTAGCGGGTAAATGGATACTGGCAATGTAGATAATATATTTTATCCTGCATACGTTATAGGGCGATAACGGGGAAATAATCGCAAGGGAAGCAAGGGGGGCGTCCACCGCGGCGGGGGGTTTCGGACAAAAAGTACTAAGTGCGAGTTAAATACCCTTTGTGTTGTCATGCTCTCCTGTTACCATCCATCGAGGGTCCTCTCATTATTCAGTCGAAATTCGATTATTTTCCCATTTCACAAAATATCCATATCGTCCCCGGCTTTCTCTCTAATTGAAAATGGAAGCGTATTTTGGTCGTCACGATGATCGCTCTTAATTTATTTACATTCATATTTCTACTGTTTACGTGTTTTGTTTTTTTTTGCTATCACTTACGTATGGCTAATATATGGTTGAGCTAAAAGTTAACTGAAACTCATTGGTCCTAAACTATCTGTATAGGTTCCTACAAAGCTTTAACAAATGAGGTCAATTTGTATACAGTATTCTTTTAGGATTAAACTCTTGCATGTTAAAAAAATATTTAGTTGAAATCTGTTTTCCTAATTTTGTTCGATATTTCGTACGCAAATAAAGTGAGTGTTCAATTCTAGATGATCAATGTAAACATCTACATACTTAAAGACGGTAATAACAAAACTCGAGTAATATTCATAAATCTCACGAAATCTCCGCGAACAACTTACTGCAGAAGCTTAAAAATAATAAACAATAACTTCGGGCTCATTTAATGAGCAGGACCCATTTCCTCCAAGACCTTAATAAGAGCCATACCTCACCAGAACAGACGGCAGAAATATCCCCGAAAAATGATTACTTAGCTCGCAGTTAACCGACGTTATGAGCGGCTTATATCCATTCCGGGGGTATTAGTCTCATGCCAGGCAATTCCTGTAATTTATTAACAGTCTTACGTACTTTTTGACCAAACCCTTTTTACACATGCTGGAGGAAAAGTCGTTAATTATCTATGGTTGTGATATTTTACAATGATTAATTTTGAGTTAATTAAATTACTGGCTGGAAATGGTAAAACATTTTACTCTATTGAAGATCTCACTTCTCAATAGTTCCTGCCATTATTCATATATTTATTTCCTTCAATGTGAGGCCTTCTTAATAGCTCTCTTCTTTTTTCAGTCGGATAAGTTATTTAGTAAAAATGCCTATATTTAAAAGGAATCACTTTAAAAATATTTAACAATCTTTGATTTAATTTACAATGGTTTATTTTTTTTAGTTAAATCTTCCAAGCTTAATGAGCATTTTTTTATTAAAGATACAATTTGTTTCCCCATACGTAATGACAGTAAAATAATAAGTAATAGTATTATAGAATCGAACAACCGTAAAGATACTCTGAAAAACTATAAGAAAAATATAACGCTCTACGAGTGATGATTGAAAATACACGTGGAACGTTTTGATCGAATCTTTATTATTAACAGCCTCGCCCGTTGACCGGGCCTTGGGTGGCTTCCGTGCTCGGAGGCAGCGTCCGGAAAGAAATATAAGCAGTTAGCCCGGTGTGATCAAAGACCTTCCTTTACCGAACTGATCCCTAATATTTCACTCATAATTGGTTTATTCTAAGCTCGCAGCGCTTCCGTATGTGGGTCCTTTGATCCGTCCAGTGTATTAAGTTGTAGCCAGAGATGTATGGCGCATATTACTCCGACCTGAGCTTTACTCGATGGCGTCATTTGCTTCGAGTATTGAGGGCGATTAGGGAAAATATGGGCCCTTCTTTGTTGTTTGGATGTTAAAGGACGTTTTTATAATAAGATTTTGTGACGATCTTTAGTAGGACACATATTTCACGCGTTGTTAGGTCGATTAAGCTTGTCATTTTCCCGTGCCTTTTATGACTAGTGTGGTTTGTTAATACCTTAATACATAAATAAGATATGAATATTTGTTATTTGTGTGAAACAATAAGCTATTAATAAGGTTTCTAATTAAACAGTTTTATTGGTCAAAAATTATAATACAACTTAAGATTGGTTTAGCAATATTTGCTGTAACACCAGATCTTGGCTTGAGATTTTGTTTTGCAAGTCAAATAATTTTTTTATTTTGTTTTATAGCTATATGTAATGTAACTTGGAACCACGAATACCGAGGGTATAAAAATATTACGTGTTTAACGTTAACCCGCTTTTATAATTATATCATTTATTTTGTGTTATATCTAAGTAACTTAATAGTAATACGCACGATATTATAATATTTTTATGTTATAATTTCTCAGTAAATGAATTATGTAATTCTTTATGAAAATTAAAGTTCTTCTTGAACCGTAAAGTTAACCTAATTATATAGCTGCATAGTGCTGAATCTGTCGCACAGTTTATTCAGGCTACAAATATAGACTTACCGTTGGCAGGTAGAATAAGTAATTTCAAATTAAACCATCATTACGCTCAAAGCCGTTTGCATAAATCATTTTATTTTAGATAATGATGTAAACATATTCAATTTTCTAAACAATATTCAGTTACGGAAAATCGAATTCATGAAATACGAATACAATTTTACAGATTCCAGACTATTTCATAAAAAGAACGAATTCCAATATTAAATAAATTATTATTCCGTTAACGTAAACGATAAATGATTTACTTAATTTCCTTCTGCAAGCGACGCGATACGTAGACGTGCGGTAGTTCGCAGATTATTTTCGCTTTCTGTCGCATTAGTTATGTCCCCTGACCGGAAATAGCCGGTCATGGTTCCGTCATATCCGGCTCCCGAATGTTGCTGACATAGTCAAAGTTAAGGGTGATGCTGTCACAGACATAATATGCGATAATAAAAATATTACGAGTATAATTTAATATGTGTTAGTGAATTCAAGTCCAAGCCTCCTACTTTTAATTAGAAATCAAGCCTTTGCTATGAGTTGTATAAATCTTAGCGCATCAGTAATATAATTTAAGTTACTTGAAATGCAATTGAAGTTTAATTTGTTACATTTGAATTACTAATTAATTAAATCGTTACAATTGTGTACTTATAAAGTTACATGTTACTCCTTCCGCGACTTTACTAATTTGTCCATAATTATAATTCTAATAATTTAAGGGAAACACGAATTATACAGTAAATACAGACTAGATTTTCAGACCAATCAATTTGCTAACAGACAAATCTAATCTGCAGGAAATCCATTTATCTTGACCACGGTATTTATTTAATAGCGTTCAGTCGATTGCAACCGGAGTCACCCTAATGGAAATAGCCAGGAGACTGACTTGTATCACCACGAACGAAGAACAAGATAGTTTCAAGCGAGTTTAACGTGTTATGAGATCGAAATTTCAATTTATTGTTGATAATCGTCATTATCATAACCCATAACTGTTGCATTGCTGGACTCAGGTCTCCTCACACAATGTCAAAAGCACAGGCCGTAGTCCAGCGCGCTGGTCGTGTGTGGATTGGCAGACTTCACAGACCTTCGAGATCTTAATGTAAAACTCTTTGATGAACAGATTTAATTACGATTCTCCTTCACCGAAAGAAACGACAATTAACTTTTGATTGTCATTTTGCTACACATTAGTACTTAAAAAAACAGTGATATGACATTTTCGGGCTAAAAAGAAGTGGGGAGGTCAAGCTATATTTAGTGATATCAAATAACCCTTTACTAATAATATTCATTCTTGAGTGGCAAAATATTGCCACTATTAATACTGAAGACATTTATGGGCGGTAGTGCCGTGTGTAAAAGGAGTGTAGGTCGCCCCGCAACCAGATGGACTGACGACCTGAAGAAGTCAGCGGGTATTCGCTGGATTCAGAAGGCTGAGGACCGGTCTGTGTGGCACAAATTATGGTAGGCCTATGTCCAGCAGTGGACTCTTGTAGGCTGATAGATAGATAGATAGTGCCGTATTTTTTTTTAAGTCAATTTGTTTCATTGTGTCTTTTCATTGTTCTGGTTTTGGTTAAAATAGAGAGACTTGACTTGACTGGTCTAGAAGAATGCTAGAATTGTTCTGAATTGGTACTAAAGAACGTCAAAGACAACACAGAGTTGATTGGTACGTCATAGTAGATAGGTATAGGTATCAAATAAATAAAGAAATCTGAAAGGCATTGATTAAATAGATGGACTTGCTTCATTATAAAATACGACAACCTAAACACGAATAATATAAAGAGTAATTAACAGCGGCCATCGAAGAATAAATTAACTAATAATTACGGCAAATAAACTATAAACTGATTCGTTTAGCGATTTCATTGTTAAGTCTTATTGAAAGAGCAATTAGGGGTTATTAAAGCTATCAATTGATATTCCCTTTGACCGTAGTGCGATTATAGGAAATATTTAATTTATATGTACTCATACTTAATCATTACCTCTTTGTTAGTGGTAAACCGGCCTTATTTTACTGAACGTCTGCGGGCGACTTTATGATAATAGATTAATATCGGGGTAGTTTTAACGGGCGATAGTTTTCATTAAGGATCTTATTTCGCATTTTATCCAGCTAGCCATTGTGTTAGAAAATGAAAGAACAGAGTCTGATTGGGAGCATTTGTGAAAGGCACGAGTTTTCCGCTGCTATCCGGACTGAACTAGAGATGGGACTGAGTGGAAAATATATTTCGATATTTAACGAAAATAATAAATAATATATTCAATATTTTTTTTTAATTTTTGTAAAATCAAATAAATAAAAACTAGGATAAAGAATATGGATATGAAAATTTATAGTTTTGGAGTTTATTGCGAGTAGACGGCAGATATACGCGAAATCTTTATATTTGTAGAGGGAAACTAAAATTCATAATAATTTATGATACCACAAAAACGTTTATGCTTTTCTTTATTTAAGTTTTTGTTATCATACAAAAATGTTTCCATAAACAAACACATTTTGACCATAGTATCAATGGTTGCCATGGCTTAATTTCAATCCTGAGACCCCTCTTTCAACAGGCATAGTCGATACTAATGGTTCTATAAAATCTATGTACTTAACAATCTGAAACGAATTATCGACTGATTCACTAGTTTTTACGTAACCCATCCCTACTGTACTGATTAATGTTTTTCATTACAACTGTGAGTTACATAGTAAACTTAAACTTTAACAATAACAAAAATGTTGTAGATATAAGTGTTTTTTTATAGATTGAATTAATTAATGTTATTGATATTATAAGTACATATTTGGTCTGTATGTGAAGAATTACTACTTATAATAATATAATTATATAATAAACCCTATAAGATAAATTGAAATATTCAAATAATTTTCCTTTTAATCTGACGGTTAATCTGAATCGTTAAAGATATCGATTTTTATTGATTTCCAAAGATTATTACTAACAAGTCTTTGGAGGTGCAAAGAAGTCGTCATTCATTACGCACGCATAATAGGCTAATAATATAATAAACCATAATATGAATAACTAAATAAAAATAGGAAATGCCGCTACGTATCCATAGTTACACACTAGAATAACTTGTACCAGGACAACACATATAGACAAAAATGATTTTGTCACACATACACGGAACAGAAATTTAAAATCATCATTCATATCTCTGCCTCACTGGCAATATAATCTAGTGCCCTTTGAATGACGAGCCGGAATGACAACCATCCGTATAAATATCCGAAAAATAAAAAGTTGTCATCGCTGCTCCTGAATATTGTACACCAAAGGCGTCACTGATGCAGTGCTGGCCAATAAAGAACGTTAGAATTGACTCTCAATCCCCTAGTTGGGCACGAGGAGTCGTTTGCCGGTTGACCCAAGGAAGAGGGTGGTAGCAAGCCAGGCTGGTTTCACAAAGAGATAATATTGTCATCAGTTTTAAGTGATGTGATAGTTTCTATATAATAGAAATATCTGATTATAAATATCTGATTATGATGTTTAAGTGACAGAGTTCTTTCATATCATTGCGTACGAAAACTATGCATGTCGCTATATCGATGTGATCTGAATATTGTAAAGTGCTTTTGATTGTTTATATATGTTATGGATTGTTCCTTTTTTTTTAAGTTTTGTTTAAATTGTGATTATGTGTTAATAAAATTGTTTTTTGTTTGAAATATCACCTCTGAACCAAAAGTATAATGTCAATTACTATATAAGTATTAATATATATTGTATAATAACAATATTAATACGCAACGCAATTGGAATTGTTTTGGTTTGACTAATCACGACAATAATCTGTCTTATTATGTTGGTCACATGTGCGTGTTCGACAAAATATATTTCAATATCGATATACTTCCTGCACTATACCTAGTTACAATACAATAAGACCCACTAATTTAGTATAAT
Organism: Calpodes ethlius; assembly: GCA_018251375.1. Taxonomy (NCBI): domain Eukaryota; kingdom Metazoa; phylum Arthropoda; class Insecta; order Lepidoptera; family Hesperiidae; genus Calpodes; species Calpodes ethlius. Next base: position 23,373 of record DWPA01000430.1, read on the forward strand.
TATCTAACTCAAATCTCCTCATGTTTACGCCTCGGAATTTCAATGGCCTTTGGTGGAAATAATTACGTATCCGCACTATAATTGGGACAAAAACCCTTGTTTAAACCGGACCGAGATCTGCGGGGGACACTATTGTAAGCCCCTGAAAGAGAGTCCTCTAACTGACCGAGAAATTGTAAATTGTCCATAATAGAAGACTGATTCGCTATTGTCGTGGTTACGTGACTGATTAGTAAGAGATAATGATATTATTGTTGTCCTGTAATATGGATAGGTATCGATATTGGATTGAAGTTACTCTAGGTAATCAAATTATTTAGTGTAATCGGGTTCAATAAGTCGAAAAAATAAAACATAGTTTAGAATCTTTTCATTCTAAATAGAGGTAAACGTACACACCATCACTTTTATCTCTTTTATTCAAAATGATCATTGAAAAAAAAATGAACTAGGTAAGAATAAAAGAAATAAAGAAAACATATTCTTATTTTCGACACATTCACTGTTAAGGCGATTATTAGAAACATTTAAAGCCAAATTTATCATTTTCATTTGTTTGTACTGAAATTTTAATACGAACAACTATAAATAATATCGGTAATAGTTACCTACGTACCCACATACGTCTTTATAAAGATGAACGTCCGAAACAATTACGTTTCAAGGCGAAAATCAAAGGTTCGTGCCGTGGGTCTCAGACTCAGTAATTCAGTTAATTTGGGCTTTAAATCTCATATTGCAAAATGGACGCGGGCAATAATTACGTTTGGTAAACACCGACGAGCCATAGAGTACACGGCGCATCCATTAGGGAGGCTAGCTGGCTTATTGACGTAATTACATTGTCTTTATGAGAACAAAGGTGGCTTTGTACACAATTAATTTGCTCGCATGCGTCGGGTAAATAAGTTAAAAATCAAAGCAGACGTTTACACTGTGAACCACCTTGTTGAAATAAGATATTGAATACTTAGAGCAATTTTTCAATGAAGAACATTTTAATTGAAACCATAACGGAATACTGTTATTAACCGTAAATCGTGAGCTTTGATTTTGTAAAAAATGTATATTGTGTGAGTATATAATATCTAGCGCAGGTAATAAGGACCAAATGCTGAAATCTCAAACAAAATTTAGTCAGAAAGCATGCAACTGGGATTTCTAGAAAACTAATTTCTTGGTTGGTTAGATTAAATTTTATTAAAACAGAAACAAACAAAGTTGAGTGACAATTATATTGGAATTTAACAGATAAATTTTCAATCGTTAATTTAATTATAGGTAGAAATTGTTGATCTAAAGTCTCGTAGTAATTAAATTAAGGTTGATTGTATTAGTGAGTTGTAGTATATATGTAACTACGATTAAATATAATTGTTTTGTAATTATTTTCGTAGTTAACGGGTTACATAGAGATATCTAGTATACACAGAAATAAAGAGAGAAGAAAGATACAGATATTGATTGATTGAAAAAGGATGATAAACTTACCAACACACCAACACAAACAAGCATACCACGGAAATTAAAATTATTATTGAAACGTGAATTTCTTACTACAAAAAAAATTACAATATTTTTTTACAATTTTCAACTTGTACGTACAAACAATTGTTCCACCATGAAAATCACGATCGGGCGATTTTTCCCCGGGCATTGTACTGGTCGAATATAAGCGTCGTAACATTGTATTGGGCTTGTTGGTCGCTCACGTTGCGTATTATGGTGGACGGGCTTAATAATGCGAGCCAGTCTGTTTGATGCGACTTATACAGGTTGATTTTTAAATTCTGTGATAAACTTTTTACGTGTAAAATCTGTTTGTACTAAGCTATAGTGTGATATATCTCTTGCCGTATTCTATAAACAGTCCAATTGTAAAAGGTGAGAGAAACCCAGCTCCCCTTGTCATTATATTTTATTACTGGTATTATCTTTCTGCAAAGGTTACCTGGTT
>DWPA01000431.1:0-25323 GCA_018251375.1 Calpodes ethlius
ATCTGTTCTGAGGTATGTCGACGTTGCCGCACCAGCCTTGTTTTTATAAACCACCCTAGTATACTAGCAAATTGGCAATTATAAATAACTTTCACTAATCATTCATTCTTTTACTGCCAGTAGCTTGTAGTAATGAATTGTGACATAAGACCCATGTGCCATCCATCAGGTATTGTTACTTTGCTCAAGTAATTGTTATGACGTTTGTCGGGGTATATCCAAGAACATTATGTAAATAATTATAATGTGGTGTATCGTGTTGTCCCCCCCAGCCGGCCGACTGCCTGGTGAGCGACGTGATCACGCTCAGCCTGGAGAGCTACAACGACTAGCGGCGGCCGCGCGCTCGCGTCCTACGGTTTATATTACATATTATAATTCACATTGTTTAAGTTTTAAATTTATTCCATTTCTATAAAGTTGTTTTATTTTTTTATGAGCTTATCCGTGTGTAATGGGTTACGTACGGTACGCAGATTCAGAATTTCAATGGTCACACAGTAGATTGGTGTTAAAAAAAATTAAACCACAAATGAATATTTTACACTATAATATTTTATACCGACCTCTTTATTTACAATAAAATATAATCTATATTACATTACAGTAAGGAATAACCTCAGTTAGATGTATTGAGACGACCGCCGCGGCGCGGCCGTCGGCTCGAGTCAAACAAGTGCTAATAATTTTCGTATTTCATTACTTTCATTTGGTCCATATTACACATAAAAACTTGGAGAGCTATCAAACGCGAGTCGTGATCTATGATCGTTACTGCATTATGACCTTAACTCGTTTTCTGTTAGTCAATAGTACAATATGGGTACTCACGGTTATTTTGATATAAGGACAATAACAGAATATCAAGGAGAAGGTCGCTCATTTAATTCGAAGTGAAACTAACAGGAGCACCAATATTGTACTAAAAATACATTATAACAGTGCGGACAACGTTCACACGAGAATGGAATGATAGATGAGGAGCTCTCGTCTACGTTCAAAATAAATGTATCAATGACGTCTGCTGTAACTCGTACCGGGGATGCTGCGATTCAAGTTCACTCGGTTAACAATGTAATACATGTTTAACAATTAAATACACGAACGAAGCAACAACAGCGGGAAGCTCGACACCCGTCGGGTCCAACGATCACACCGCGAGGCCCGCCGACCTCCGGGGATTGGTTTTACAATAATTGATACTATCTACAGGAGATGCTGGGTTAACAAAACCTACGTTATGTTCAGGTATTTACACCGCGACGAGCGCCGGGGACGAGCGCCTTTAGTGGAAACCTTAGCGATAATTTAACATTATAATTTTGATGATTTCTGTTGTATGACAGCGCGTTCTATAAATAAGATGATTTATCAATATTACTTGTTTATTACAGAGTGAACGATCTCATCGATCTAACTATAACACCCCAGGTTGTTAAGCAGCCCTAAAGTGTAACGCTCGCCCCTCAGCGCTCTGCTCGCTCTGTTAACAATAAAAATTAAATAACATCTCTATAGCACTAACTACTTGTTCTATATAATTATATTACATCTACATCAATATCAGTGGCGCTCGGCATGCAGTGAGAACTCATCGTAAACATATTTTTTAAAGATCGAGATAGCTACATATTGTAGACGATAAACAAAATAAGGAGTTACCTGTCACGGCCAACTGGTTGAAACAGCTGTTCAAGTAAATGGATTTTCTATTGAATGTCGCCATTCATAAAAATATCTAGTCAAGAGTTTTGGAATACTTATAAGTAAAATTAGTGAGATGAACCCACTAAAGGGCACTACTTTAGTGAGTCGGCTGCGACATATCCACTTTGATCCACGGCAAATTATGAAAATATCACTAGAATTCTTAATGCAGGCCGAGCGTCCAGTGACCACGCATAACTGGGACGTTTAAGATCTCGCCAGAACAATATACGTTATAGTCCTTTCTCACCAATCCAGGTTAACTATGTGTACTCAGCGGATTAGCCGGGTCACATGTAGGAAGCGTCGGTGTCGACGATCGAATGTCACGTTCGTATGACAGAGTACCTACACACTTTTGTACTATCGTATTTAAATAGTTGATAACAATAAACCTTCACCAATAGTTGCGAGTAGTCGTAGCGTGCAGCTCCTCCGCCGACCCTATCTGTGAATTCGGATAGGGAATCTAGCTAGTCCCGACACGGCCTGGCCGAACCGAACGCCAAGTTTAAAAGATTTCGTCTAACAACAAGTAGGGATCCCTCGCTGCTTTTCTTTTATCAAAGTAGGATGGACTACCTTGCAACGGTCTGGGAGCACCATTTATAATGGATGGTATACATATTTTTATACTTTTAGTCATAAGCTATACCTTCTTTCCGCATAGGAAATATAATCTCAACATAAATTCATATATATATATATATATAACATACAGGTAGTACTTAGTATGTCAACTGTGATTGCATGATACTATCAATTAAGCCTAACTGACAACTGCACAGGCAGCCCGTAGGGAGTCACTGGCCTTTGGCTTCTCACTGAAATTATACAGACAAAGGAGCCACAAGTTTCTGCGACGGAGCAAACGTACGCTGGACATTTACTTATAGCACACACTCGGTGTACGGTACGTTCAGACTGGGGACTCACGGACCGACTCGTACCACTTACACTAGTAGTGCGTCACCCGATCATCGTTCGCACGCAAAAAGACGATTGAAGTGTCAAACGGACGATTAAAAATTAGGTTGATTAGTTCCCTGTAACAAACTCGTTACATATTTCTATTAATTACATTTGTAACTTTTTTGTTTAAATTCGAATGTATTGTATTGTGATAAATTGCATTCCACTTGAGATCTAACGCTTCTGCGAAACGTGCATCAGAGAATCGGTCCGTGAGTCGATCGCCGGCCTGGTGGGGGGAGGGGCGCTAGTCCGGCGAGTGCGGCGGCGCCGTGCTGAAGTATGGCGCGGTGTGCGGCTGCAGCAGCGTGCGACACACGCCGCAGACGCGAGCGGGCGCGCCGCGCGGCCCGCTCGCCACCGTGTGCGACACGCACGCAGCACAGAAGATGCGCCCGCAGTGCCGGCAGTGCACCTGAAGACAACACCATCATGTACTGCCAGTACAAGTTCATACGTATAGCTGTACCGTGCGGAAGCTCAATGACAGAAAGTCAGTAGTAAAATTTAGACACTTCACGTTCCGTTGAAGACTAATTCAGTTATTCAAGGCCTAGTGTTGGTTCCCCCGTCAAATCGCACAGCAGAATTCTACGTAGTCTCCTCAGTGCTGGACACGGGAAGTCTCGTTGGGCAACTAATAGCAGTATCATTTCCTATCAGTAATCAGTAATTACAGTCATTCGTTATACCTTCTTCTTGCTGGTATGTAGCGGCGCATGACACGTGGGGCACTCGTTGACGTCCTCGTCTTGCTGCCACCGCACCTCTGTGTCGGCCTCGCGGATCCGCTGCAGCTGCACCTGTCCACGGAATCATACATAATTACTCAATTAATATTTGAGTGTATCGGTTATCTTATGCTCATGCTCAGATGACTCAACTTTTTTCACAATTGCGGTATTTTTTCGTAAAAATATTTGCAAGCGCATTCGTACCTAGGATAAACTGTTGACAGGACATGGTAATTTGACGGGGATAACAATCGTCTATCAGAATGACTATCATCGAAAATTTATTAAGTTAATAATCAATAAAAATGTAACGTTCTTAAATCAACGAACGATAGTATAAGAGGGAAGGTGGGGGGGTGGTGGTACCTGCAGCGACTGCGAGAGGCGCACGAAGTCCTGTTGCACCTTCTCGCTGTTGTCCAGCTCCTGCTGCAGCACCAGCACGCGCGACCGCACCTCCGCCACCTCCGTCTGTAGCCGCTTCTGCAAAAGGACACGACACCACGTCAGGTCATGTCAGAGCCCCCTGCATTATGTACATCACCTTATATGGTATTGTGACACGTGATCAGATATGCCAAAATCCCGGACAGTACTTACTTGCAACTAATGTTTTTTACGAACAACTAATGTTCTTTCATTGATGATAAAAGTGCTCAACTAGTTTACTGGAATTCTCTTCAAAAAAATGCTTAAATTCTTATTTTATTTTCCACTAATCATCGTCACTGGGAAAGCCACAGCAGGGTTAACAAAATAATGAGACATCTTTGTGTGCTCTCCACAACGAATAAAATATAGATGATGAACCATTTTCTGTGTTACCTTGTCCTCGAGCAACCGCTCGATCATGTCGTTGGAGTGCCGCAGCTTGTCCGCCAGCTCCTTCATCTGCTCGCGCTCCGTCTGCAGCCGGTCCAGCTCCTCCCTGCGGGGGTAACAAATATTACCCCTATCTTACAACAACGTGTGACAATTCGCTCGACTTTGAAGATTGGCGAACGTTGTAAGGAGTAGAATCCGGTGTGATTTTTTTAACGTAAGTAGCTGTCAAACGAGCACCAATGCATTACCGGTAATAATGTGACACTGCAACCAAAATACTTATCGTAACACATTACTCCAAAAATATCGTACAGTAGCTAACCATATTCTTTACCTCCATGGGTGGATGCGGCGGAACCTCTCGCAGTGGTTCACTAATCTGTGAAGTGCACAATGAACAACAGAAGTCGGCTTGGACTTGTGTGAACCTCACACGCCAAAAGTGTGTGTGTCTGACCTGGCTCGGTCGAGGTCCTGGCGCGTGGCGGCCAGCGCGTCGTCCTGGTGGTGCAGCAGCGCGGCGTGCGCGGTGAGCTGCGCGCGCGCGTCCCGCTCGTCGGCCGCCGCGCGCTCGGCGCCCAGCTGCGCGCTGATCAGGGCCTCGCGCAGCTGCAGCGCCTGCACCTGCAGGTCCTGCAACCACCGCGACTACTGCTTACACACCTCTTAACTCGCATAACTGAACTCCTTTTTTACTCCACTGTTTAAGTCACTTAAGCAGGACATGATTTTTTAGAAAGTTTATATACTCTAGATCAATAAACCATCAAAATCATCTACTAATATATACAAAGAAGTGCATCATTACGTAATCTATATAAATAAACAATCACCTCAACGTTGTCCGGTAGGTTGATGATTTCGTTCTGCATGTCGGCCGCCTTCTTGAGGTACTGCCCGATCAGATAAGAATTGTCTTGCTCTAAACTGAAACAATCAGACACCACGTCACGACACTTGTTCCCGACGATCCAGACAATCCAGACCTTAACCTATAAGGCGAGAATGCTTTTTTAATCCAGAGCGGAGCGAATGTCGTCACTCGAGCTTAAAGTACCGGTGCTTCCGAGGTGCAGTCTACTCTTTATCACTGTGTATGAGAAAAAAAGTAAGTGTATTTTATATAATTATAAAATAGGTAAAAAATTCTGATTTAGCTCGTGTTCGGGAGAAACAAAATAGCACGTTTTGAATAAATCTGATAGAAGTAACTTTGACAACCCTAGCCGTAATCATGGCGATCGACTCCCCCAAGTGTAGAACTGTAGACCAAGGCGTACACTGGGATAAGGTTATTATATTCGATTTTCAGTAGATAATATGTAAATGATTATCTATGTACTACATAATATTTCTCTAAGACTTCATTGTAATAAGGGAAAATGGTACTGCGGTTATCATATTAAAAACGTACCTGTCGAGTTTCTTCTGCAGCATCTCCCTGTCGACGGTGAGCATGGTGACCCGGTCGAGCGCCCGCTGCGAGGCGCGCTCGGCGGCCGCGGACCGCTCGGCGAGCTGGTCGCGCGCGCTCGCCAGCTGCTCGGCGAGCTGCGCGAGGCGCGTACCGCTAGCGGCGCGCTCGCCGTGCCACGTTCGGACCGTCTCGTCGTGCACCGCCTGCACGCCCTCCAGCTCCTCCGTCGCCTGGCGGGGTGACGCACACAGATCGATTTAAATACCCAATAAAGGAGGGACATGAAAAGACTGGTTGGTTCTGATGCCCCCAACAGGACCAAAAAAGAGGTTTGGCATATTATTTAAGCAAGATGGTGGTAGCAAGCCAGGTAGGCTTCACGGAAAGATAATCATTATTTAATAATATTTATGATATAATCCTTATATGAACCTTAACCACTAAGCAGGCTGACTTCAGTCGCCTCTTGCGACATACAGTACGCCGGCGTGGGATTGAAGTCAGTACATACCCGAACCCCACAACACGTCTAAAGAGGGCGACGTGCTCCGTGTGAACGTACACACCGTCAAACACGTCGTACTTTCCCCAACCTAGCTGACAAATACTGGAGATGTAAATATAAGTTTATCATACAAGTCGAGTGTCGACTTATGAGGAGTCTACAAGTAAGGGTGTTCATCGTCACTGTTCAGTGACTTGTAGTGCGTTAGGTGGTGACAGTACCGACCAGCTTAAGGGCGTGCTCCAGCTTGGCGGCGCGGTCGCGCGCGCCGTCGGCGCGCGCCTGCTCGCCCACCAGCTGCCGCTCGTAGTTGGCGCACATGTCGCAGGCGCGCGTGCCGCCCCCGCCCCCGCCGCCGCCGCCCTCGCCCGCCACTGTACACACGAAAAATGTCACATACATACTTCACACGTATCTAGTTATGTGAGACTGCAGTAACTTGGCCAGGTCGATGTTCCCGTTCCATTATAATGTGGCCTGTGTCGGTGTCCTCAAGTCAAGGATGAATAGGCTTATACTTATACTGCGTCGCTACTTAATCACTAGGTGGGACTATAGCCAAGCATTCGTTTATTGTAAGTACAAAAATAACAACCTTACATTTTTTATCGTTTTATATTGTACAAAGATATGTATCCGCTCAAGGAACTTACCTTGCACCTAAACCAACACTGGCTCGAAAGGTCGCAGAACACTAAGTTATGCGACACAAGTATTCATGTAAAAATGCATTGAGTGCGTCATTCCTCATGGAAGTAACAACGGGCGCTCACCTGGCTCCGTCCGTACATCGCCGCCCGAGCCGCCCGCGCCCGCCGCGTTGACCAACAACTTGGCTTTCTGTAACAGAAAATATACAACTTGAAAATTTGGAACACCCAAAATGTACATCAGACATAATAATACAAATCCTACGGTACGTGTTGAAAGCGTCATAAGTATTTTTTCGTGCACAAATGCACTTAGCACGAGGAGCCGTCGGCCCGCGGACTCACCGCCTCCTGCAGCTGCGCGTCCGTGTCCCGCAGCTTGTTCTTGAGCGCCGAGATCTCCAGCTCCAGCGGTTGCACGATGGAGCGCAGCAGCTCGCCGTCCTCCGCGTTCTATAACCCACCACGCGACCACAAATGAGTCACAATCATCAGGAACAATCGCCATGTCAGGACGGCCTAGAATATTGACCCCCGAGGCACGTCAACAGACGAAGGTCGCAAGTGACGACAGAAGCTGGCCCGGTTTGACGATAGGGCTTAGGGTAAGGAGTATATTATTAATAATACTATTACGTTATTATCTTTTTGAAAAGCCGGCCTGGCTAGGGGGGGAGGGTGATACCCTCTTGTCCAAAAATATTCTTATTTATTTTGCATTTCCCAGAAGTCAGATTTGCAACTGAGTACGGCCGCGGGATCATATATAAACACGCGCAGCCCTGCAGACGTTCTGTCGCTTGCATTTATTGCAATGTAAAATCATTTATGTCACGTACAACATGTTTTATGGTACAAATGGAACTGCAAACACCAGTATTATTGTAATTTATGTAAAACAAAAACATAAGTGATATTAAATATATACCCATATTTAGTTTCGTAATTACATATGTATGTTAACATGCGATATTTTCCCCATGCAGATATTTTCCATAACTTTTCACCGCCTGCCATGAAATAGGTTACATTTTGCGTATTATATTATACACTAAACACATTTACTGGTGTACGTACACACGCGTATAACATGATTGAGGTCAGTATACCTTCTTAGGTGGTTGATCGGCGTCCGTGTCGGCGCCGAGCCTCCTCGCCAGCGTGCGCACGAAGGTGGCGGGCGCCAGCGACACCTCCTGCCACACACGAGACACTTCCATCACCACACCCGTCCACCATCTCAACGCTCAACGATACCACTCCCAACGCACTCACTACGTCGAAGGCTGCACACGAATATGTCAAACTTTTTTGTTCCAAATTCAAGGTACAAAACAGAAATGCGTATACACTTAATTTAGTGTATAGATCAATTATGTTGTGGTTCATTAACCGTAAAACATTAAAATAGAAATAATAAAAAGTGTTTCAGTGTTTGTACGATCGCGCGATACGTGTTATCGCGGACCGGGCGCGCGGCGGTGTGGCGGCGGTGCGGCGGCTCCGGCGGCGGCACGGGCGATACCGTAATAGGTTCCTGCCGCCAGCCGCCGATAACGTAAGGCTCTCCACACAACCGACATTCGCTACCTACGGCTACAGTGAGCGCACATCTTCAAATATATTCGTTACAGGTCTACTCCAAGACGATAGTAGCTTGATGCAGTGAGGGAAAATATTATGAGGAAACCTCCCGTCAAATTTACCCGCCGGCACTCACACTGTTGTAATTTTACGTTGAACTAATTAGTGAGCATATCGCCCAGAAGATCGAGCCCTGTCTCCGATGGGGGGAGGGAAATGTTCCCGGTTGGATTTCCGAGCGGGTCGAAAACTTATGTGACAGAAACGTTTTTGTTTTTGAATCTTGTTGTTTTATAACATGTGTTCGGAGTACTGCCGAGCCACCCGCGACACACAGGTTTCATCCCGAGCGTATATATTTTAGTAATCCAAGTATGAAAGCGCTCTAACACACAACATGTAAAGTGCATCAGTTACTTAGATAATACACCGGCAGTTAAATTAACTGCGAGGCTTTTAACTGCGCGATAGTGGCGAGAGGCGCGCGGGCGATAGCGGCCGGGAGGTGATTACGTGCGAGAGGCTCTCGGCGTGTCGTCGGCTGTACTACCGACAGGTTAGCCACACTTTCACACAGACATACACGCGGAACCGCACCTATCTCAAACGTTCGCTAAAGTGTATCGAATGCGTTTAAGATAGCTATATAATGCAATAGAACATTGAATAATTTCATATTTAAGTGAATAAACGATAGTTATATTTATTAGATCCATTGGTGCGACACTCCAGGTCACGGGTCTTACAAGTGAGTGCTCCAGTACGGTTTGGGTGAGGGTTACTGGGCAACCCAAGTACCTATCGGAAGTAGGTTTTCCGTCAAAGTTTCATGACATGGCTTGACTGGTATCTAATGATAGCAGCCGAGACTGATGGTCTGACGTGCCCTCCGAAACACGGAACGTTTAATTTTTTTTGGCTACGGTTTAATAGGAGTTTGCGTACTTTTTGATAACATCGTATCTATCTATCTTGAAAGGTTTGCTAACATGCATTCGAATCGGCATTAATTCGCAAATCCGGACGGTAAATGGATCTATAAAATATGGTGTTAAGGAAAAAGCAGCTCGACTTAGTGGAACATACACACTAATCCGATTTACTCAACGTTGAATTATACCGAAGGGCCAAAAACAGAATCCGCCCGTGGTACCAACCCAAGTATGCCAATTCGTCGACGGTACGTCAAATTGCGTGCCGCGCGAGTTTCCGATCAGGACGAGCTGAATACTGAGAAGCTCGTGAATTTTAATTCTTCAAATAAGTAGTGAATACCTGCTGCTGCTGCTTGAGCTGCGCCAGTTGCTGTTCCAGCTCCAAGTTTTTGGCGCGAAGCCTCCTCACCTCCTCGGAGCCCGACGACGACGCTTCCACGGTTTCTGGAAGTTAATTAGTTTTACGTAAAAAAGCATATCGTATCACGTATTTCCGACATGGAATTGATCACGGAAAGTGAAGTCAACATCAACTAGCGCTTCATACAACGATTATTAAGTCTATTAGTCGTGAAAAACATTCCCAATAGTATCGGAATATGATTTTAATAATCATCGTAGATTGTAGACACTTTTAGTGTTCTGTAAATAAAATTATACAATTTTTTTTCAGGGAACCTCCTCTCTTCCCCCACAGGCTTGGGTAATATATCGTTAAAAAGATATTTCAAAAATATTATATGTCTGCGAAAACTGTTTTCCGATTCAGGAATTTGTGTGCGAAATATTAAGTGTTAAATTTGGTTTAAGTTCGGTATATAACTATGATGAATTTTAAAGTAAAACTATCAAGACTACTTACAAACCTTCAAGTTAACGAAAAATATCCCGTCTACATACTATGAAAATTAAATTGAGCCATCGCATTACTTGGGCGATTTTTTACTTAGTTATTTATACAGGTACTCACGATACGACGTATTATTATTGTATGTGCGCTATTTCGATCCAATTGAATAAAATCACAATCTCGTAAACCGCAGAGCAAGCTTACTAGTTAGTAACTACTATAGTTAAAGTCCTCTTCTGATATTCTTAGCACATAAAAAGTCAAGTCAAGTATTAATATCCGAGATATTTATATCTAACTAATCATGGTGTCTGCTCTATATTCCCTCCCTTCACTTACAAATGGTCATATTATATTTCCTATTTTATTATTCTAGATTTTGTCTATGCTATATATTTCGGTTTTATATTCTAATAATTACGGTACATTTCATCCAATTGCCTTCATTATTGAATACAATGTGCCGAAGCATTAAGTTTAACCGTGAAGATAACAAACCCAACCATGACGGTGACGCACCAACCTTCAGTCCCCCACGCACAGAACTGTAACATTTCTCCACACTTGCAAACCTACTTGTAACACAGTACATTAGAACACCTGCCGCGGACGAGAGCGCGCCGTTGAAATAATGAATTTCATGTGGCCGGCTCACATTGTACAATCAAAATACTAATTAATGGTTTATGTAAATATGTTTGTGTGTCTGTTTGTTTATGTAAATATTTCAATTGTTTATTACCCTTAGGCACTCATTAACTTAATAAGCGCATCTAACAGTGATAGTTTTTGATTCAAAATCGTTATCATACCACTATTGAAAATATTTTAACATGTGTGACATGTAATATGAAGTCAACAATTTATCTAGCAAAGGAGAGGAAACATATTACGAATCGTTGTCCTGGTCGATTTGCATCCGCTACTCTATTCTCGAAGCGATATAACTAATAAAAGGACGGGTGGATGGACATAAAAAAACTATAAAGGTTCCGTATTTAATACGGAACACTAAAAAATGGTTACCTGATGAAAACCCTCCTATCAATCGCAAGTACCATGTCGGGATTACACTGACCTAGCCCGCCGCCATAACCTTATCCGGATGCAGCACGAATGAGGTAGATGAACTGAGATTGAATTCATACGGCGACTAAAACGTTATTCTAACGCATACGGTCAAAATTTACCGCAGTGGCAACAGAAAGTGTATGAAAAGTTTTTAGTGAAAACGAATGCACTATTCACACGGCGTTAGCACTTACACCGTCATCTTCGGTCGACCGTTGACCGCATACGTCAAGAACGTGTTCACGCCGCAAACCGCGTAGTAGCAGTGTGAACGTGCAGTAACTCGAGATGAATGAATCCCTCACACACTAAAAGATTACTTCTGTCTTTTTTGGGTCCGATAAAGTAAAAATGATTATGAAACCCGGCCCGAATGCTAGTTAATATTAATGACATCCAAAAGCCTTATCAATGCATACCATTATTATTTTTATGTTATCAGAAGTAATGACTAAACACCGTAAATTGTTGAATTTAATGATTATGTCGGATGTAAATATCTCCCGCTCCCGGTAGAACGGTCCGTGTCGTTCCGGAGGATATTGAACATTCGAAGCCCAAGTGAACGGATATCGATAGTGGCCGATGTCATTGTTGGACACGGCCGTCTCACTGCTACCCCATATTAGTCGATTGCTGAGTAGTGTGAGTACTTTTAGCGTCGTTAACTTAGTCATGACATATATACACGGTGTAAGCTCTGTTTCTACAATAGCTCAGCGGCATTGAATCGGTCATATAAGACACTCCACATATTACATTATAATCTAATTTGTATGAACGAGGTTGCTTACGTTGAGATTTCTAGATACGTCACCACAAAATCAAGTAACAAAATATTATCTTTTGCAAATAATAGTCGACGCTCGGCCGCAATCCCACGTTTTAATTGCACCAATTATTTCTTCATCTCCGTTTTTCCATGGAGCGAGCCGACGCACGGAAGCTATCCATCCGTTCATAGTAAACATCCGTAAACATTTAAGTTATACTATTACAAGGAAGAATGTCAGCGCCTTCACTCATGGCGTCGCGTCTATTTCTGATGAGCTGTGGAATCGTGGAGGCGTGAAACTTTTGCAACTAGGAGTTATACCTATTAATTAAATTTCGATAACTTAAACTAGTGCAATTGGAAGTCCAATTTCATAAACTTAATTATAACTTGAATAGAGCTCCATGATATAACTTATAAATCGATGTGTCAAGTATTATCCGAATCTAATCAATTATTTTCCTATGATACTGGCATGGTTAGACAGACAAAAATCTAAAAAAGATATGTTATTTATACCTTGACTGACAAGAACCACATAATTAATATATTTCAAATTAAGGTAGAGAGAGGTGAGTCAGTTCTTAGCTTCTAGTCTAGGGCTCATTGATACTCCATCTTGGGCCAACCGCCCAATTACAAATACACTCATTCATATTTGAAACTAGTCTATATGATTACCTTATAAAATGTATGACTTCCTATGAAAAATTATGACCCATTTGTAGTACAAACATCACATACCACTAACTAACATCTGCAAGCTCTGTATTTCTGACTTCTGGTTCTCGCTGAGAGTCTGCAGCTGCTGGAGCTCAGCACGGAGCCCCGCCACCTCTGACTGTAGCTGCTCCTGCTCTAGCACCATGCGCCGCATGTCCTCTGTCGGAGGATTGGCACTTCATTTATTACTGTATAAATTAAATTTTATATTTAAAAGTATCACAACCAAATAAATATATGCACAACACGACAAACCCAAAAAAAAAAAACATTTATTCATCCTGTGAGTGTATAATGTTGGTGGACAACGACTCTTACAAGTACTAAATCATATAAAATGACATTGTGCTCATTAATTAGCCTCTAATTCACCAATTTGAATATTTCCCTACATTCATCATCTACAGGTTTATTATATGGCATAACATCAATATTACTTTGAACTTTGTATTTCATGCAAAATTGGAATAGCTTGGTGTACTCGACATCTAATCTCAGTCCTCCAGAGCACAATCCCTATGTAATTGAATGTATATTATGTCTCAGACCAATAAGATTTTGGGATAACAATCTATGGTGTATTTCTCTTAATATAGGTATACTGTCCTTGCTGTAACTTGACAAAACTAAAATCCTGTATGATCTAACTAGAATTAGAATACACATGTTAAATTAACTACCTCTAATCACATCGCTCAACAATACCGGTACAATACTGTTATTAAAGTTACTGTGAGATCTACAGAAGTATTTCAAACTGTGAACAATTCAAATCAGTATACATGCATCCTGACAATGGAATGACAATAGCTTTTACTTATTTTTTTCAATGCATTTTGAGAGTTACTCACAATATTTTTGTTAGCCGGACAACACAAGAATTCAATACTGCATATATATATACATACATAAATTATAATAATCTTTCCAACGCAAGATACCTTCAGAATTTTATTTAAGATGACTCCTTCAAGGTAACCTTCAATATACAACTTATCTTTTATTTTATATAATTTGCAGCTCAATTTTATATAACATATTTGTAAATGTGATTCATTAATGAATATGTTACAGATGGCAGCATTATGTCCATTAACATATAGTTTTGCAAAGTTGAATTCTGGTTGTATTATTTTTTGTAAAGAAAATAGTCAACATAAATTTTACAAAATTTTTTTGATAAATATATGTGTTCTATACATACAAATTATAACTACATATGTACCAAAAATATGGTTCAATTTTTTTATTATGCGAGCCATGTTGAAGGAATCACGTTAAATCATATGAAAACCATATTTTCACGACCACTACATGGACAGTACGATTTATCAATAGCTGAAACCTACTTATGTTTCTATAAGAAGCATATCCTTTGCCCTCCATTGCCACACATTATTTAAAGAAAATTGAGCAACATGAACAAAACAAATGAAGTTTAATTTCAAAATATAAAACTTAAGGTTAATACAATATGAGCGTGAGTAAAGTATGTCAGATACATAATATTATAAAACGTGAGAATAAGTTTTTGCGTCACTCAACTTCCTTCATTGAAAATTAGTGAAACATTCCACTAGCAATACAATGAGCAGGCTCCTAAAACAAAGACGGTCACCAGTGTCGCCACCACACACCGGCCAGCCCGAGCCTATGTTATGCTGGACGTTTACGAACCTTCCTTCTGTAAAAATAGCTCTTTCATTTTGGCCCGCTGCATGTTAAACTCCGACTCCAAGTCGCGGCGCGCGCGCTCGGGCGACCCACCGCCCTCGCCCCCGCCCTCCACTTGAAAACAGAAATACTTCTCAACTTCCTGCAGATGGTTACATCAAAGGATCACCAGTTTCACAACACACCTTTAGTGACGGCTGCTTCGCCAGTCATCGTCGATGTCTCCTCCATCGTGAACCTATTTTAAGCTTAGGTCACTATAAATTGCCCGCATTTACCATACTTTTCGAAATTTTTACTGTTGACTCATATTAAAACAAGCAATTGTGGAAAGATTTCCGAAACAACGAAAATTGGTTCACAAACTTGACAACGTTGACGTTTGAGCGCAAAAGTCAAATATTTCTTTGACAATGTTGACGTTTAACTGCCAGGCATGATGACAGCTCACGTTTTATTCTTTATGGTCCTTTTTATAGCTCTAATGTTTTGGGTTTGCATACTTTCAGCCTATATACATTATCAAAATTATAACGGAATAATTCGTTTGGTAGAAAACAATAGAGAAAAAGGAGAATACTACTAGCTCAAATATAGCGAAGTCATATACTACGACCAGAACTCCTAGACAATTGGCTTTGCTATTGAAGCTCACGCTCCGATAATTTAAAGCAATTACTTTTGCTGCAGAAAACTAATGTCATTTGCAAATCATTATCTCAGCCTGAACGTGAATAGAACAGATATTTACATCCCCAAAATTGCTTTGATCATAAATATATTTGTTTGGACGGCTTTTTCAATGAATCCCAGGAGTGAAAAAAAAAACTTGTTTTTTATGATTAATTATTTTTTTCTTAATAACGCATTTTTCTAAAGATGACACTTTAATTTGTGACCATTAATTTTCACAATTATCAAATTAATACGATCGCTGTATGACAGTGTGTTCTGATATTACTGATAAAAAGAGTGTGGTGCTGCTTTTTTACTTATTAACTATTTTTGGAAACATGTTTTAAACGAAGCGTATATAACCAATATAGCCCAAAATAATTCAATATCTACTACCCAGCTCATTCCCGTAGGTAATAGGTACTAGTAATAGTCAAAAGCACACATAGCCTAGTGTTTTGTGATTCCGTAATTTAACTCGTTAAGTCATTTGGATTACTCCTAAGCCACCGCCATCCCGCCAGCATAATAAAGAGTACACTATGTGGAGAAGTCCGCACCTTATAGTAGGCTATCAACAACCTAGTTAACTCATCTCTCTACATTCGTACTTTCACGCTAGACAAGACCCTTATCTATTCACGCTCACGTTTAGAAAAAGTATGTTAATGGTATTTAGTGTACAAAACTGATGTCATTTGCCACGCATTGGCGGGGCATGAGCGTGAATAGAAAAATAGTTTCTCCGACCTCCTGATGTATGTAGTCTTAATTGTCATCATATACCACGTACCAGCAATAGAAGCTGTAGTCATATTTAAGACATATGAAGTACGCCGTAATGTAATAGTTATAATATGTTTAGCTCTGCAATCTAGGTGTACAATAAATAATAGGCTGAGGTATGAAACATATTTTTATTAAAATAAATAGATTCATTTGGTACGATATTTATTTAACAATCATTCACGGATGAATTCCCTCGACTGGATATTAAGTAGCGATAGTGACAAAATGATTGCAAAACAAATCAAAAACAGATATCTGGTAGAAATCATATTTTTTTCGTTTGTCTTGTATTGCACATACGGTAAACTTAAAACATGGACAATAAATAATTATCTTAACGTAAATTACATTTTAACTAATTTTATAATCATTTGTAAGTCAGCGCCACCCTGTAACAATACTTGTAAATTAGGACATCTCAAGGCACAGACATATCACAGGTTTTATATCTAATATTCATTTAATAAAATATTTCGTAATTACAACATTATTTACAATGATTCGGTGACATTGGTACAGACATGCTTATAAACCTAAATGATCTATTCCTATTCAATATGCAATTTACAGCATACAATATAACTCCTGTGCGACCTAATTAGATGGCGCTGTTACAAATGTAAATAATTCTGCTACTCATCACAAGATGTCGCTAAAAGCCCGGTTTAGCGTCCCTGAACCGCCTGCCCGAAGGTTGATCTTCTAGACATGGAACCTGAACTAAATTAAAGTATATGTGACCCATTAGGTGCGAAGCGGACGTATTCGTCGTCTTCAAGCAGTCGAATAGCATATCGTCGCATTTACAATGCGATTTGCTGTAGAGGGAATTGTTGGTGAGGTTGTATCTTCGAGTGAAGGCCCTAACTTTCGTCGGGCAGAGATCGTGGGTACGACAGCATCGGTCCAGCGAGCGGTCGGCGCCCAGGTCGTGGTAGTCAGCCGCTATGTCACCAGTTCCACACCATTTCGTGCCTAGAAAAAATATATAAGTAGGTAGGTGTACAGTCTCCTAAATAATACAACCGTTCACTGAGCACAAAAGAGCACTTATTTAAACAACTTAATTTACTTATGGCACGGCCAAGGAATCTCAACAGCGTGTTTCAGGAACTTGAACAGCGCCATCTAGTTTCAAATTGTGGAACCACACTGCTGAGCTCATATATAATACTTAACATTCCGCCCACCATGGACTTCATCGAATGTCCATATTACATAAATTACACAAGATTTATAGAAGCTTGTCCATGTGGACAACAAAATAATTAAACAGATGCAACCAGTTACATGAGAATATAAGCAGAAATATAACAAACATAAACAAGAGTAATGGACTGTATTTTTAAATTATTACAAAAAAAAACAATTAAACTATAATACAAAATTTAATTAAACTATAATATTATACTAACTCAACAAACCTTTATTTCAACAAACATTACACAAACTGTTAACATCCTTAGGATTTTTCTATTGGCAATATAATAAGTTTTGACACAGGTCGTTTTATGACAGAATTTTTACAACGTAAAGATACAACACGGGTCAAATTATCCAAACCACAATGCTTTTCGGTAATAACACCATATAACCATCTAGCAGGTGGGAGATCATCTTCCTTTACTAATACAATATCACCTACATTTGGTTCTGGTGTTTGATGAGACCATTTATACCTGTGATAAAACTGCGTCAAATATTCATGCGACCATCTACGCCAAAATTCTTGTACTAATCGCTGTGAAAGATGCCATCTCTTCAAGCTACTAATATTGGAATTCTCAAAATTACTATCAGGGAGTAGTACTAAGGGCTCTCCGACCAAAAAATGTCCCGGCGTTAATGTAAACGGATCATCAGGGTTAGTACTGATTTGAGAAAGAGGCCGAGAATTAAGGCACGCTTCAATTTGTGCGAGGACGGTGGTCAGCTCTTCAAAGGTTAATGTATGGGTACCAATCACACGTTTAAGGTGATGCTTGGTAGACTTCACTCCACTCTCCCACAACCCTCCAAAATTAGGAGAATGAGGTGGAATGAAGTGCCAGTTGGTCCCATTGTTGCCCATCCAGTCAGTTATATCTGAAGCTATGCCTGACCTTTCTTGGGTGAATAAACCCTTTAATTCCCGATCAGCTCCCACAAATGTGGTGCCGTTATCACTCCAGATATCGCTACAGTGTCCTCGTCTGGCTGTAAAGCGTTTGAAAGCTGCCAGGAACGCTTGTGAAGTCATATCACTGACCACCTCCAAGTGAATGGCCCGTGTGGCCATACAGACGAATAAGCAAATGTAGCCCTTTGTAGAACGGTAACCACGACACTTTGTGGGTCTGACGGCAATAGGACCGGCATAATCCACACCACTCCTGGAGAAAGGTCGGCAAGCAGTCGCTCTTGCCGCTGGTAACTGACCCATTAATTGTTGGCTGGTTTGAGCTGAGTACCGTATACAAATTACACATTTTCTTGCTATTTGCCTAACCAGACTCTTTGCACTGATGACCCAATACTTAGTTCTTAAATAACTGAGCATTAACTGTGGCCCTCCATGCAATGTGCGAGTGTGGGCATGAGCTATCAACAGATCAGTGAAGTGTGATTGGTGAGGAATTAAAATCGGATTCTTCATAGCATCAGACAAACAAGCATGCCGCAGACGACCGCCCACCCTGAGGATTCCATCCTTGTCAAGATAAGGATTCAAAGAGGTTAGTTTACTTTTAGTTTTTACCCGTCCAAGCTTCTTCAATGAATCTATATCTTCCTTAAAGGACTGATTTTGGCAGAGTTTTATGCAAGTAAGTAACGCTTCATTTATTTCACATGAATTTAACCAAATAGTTTTTTCTTTATTTTTAGATTTCAATCGCAGAAATCTTCTACAGAAAGCGACGACTCTGGTAAGTTTAGTTAGAGATGAATACTTAGTAAGGATATCGTCGGAATCACAGGTAAGTACATTACTAGCAATCTTTATCTTTCGTTCTTCTAAATTTGTTTCCTTTATTTTCCCTTTATTGTAATTTATTTTTTTGTCTTTCAGCCACTTAGGACCTGACTTCCAGAGCGTCAAATCACCTAATTTAGATGGGTGAATGCCGCGAGAGGCACAGTCGGCGGGATTGTCACTGGACAACACATGTGACCACTGGTGAGAATCCGTGAATGTTAGTATCTCAGACACCCTATTGGCTACAAAAGTCTTCCACCTACTCGGATGACTTCTGAGCCACGACAAAACCACCGAAGAATCAGTCCATGCGTGGACATCTTCCTTGGCTACTCCCAGAGTGTCGGCGATTTCACTGAGCAGTCTTACAAGCAAAACTGCCCCACATAACTCGAGTCGTGGGATACTGACCTGTTTTACAGGACACACCTTTGTCTTGGAAGACACTAAATTTACTTGGATGATTCTGTCCTTATCGATGACTCTTGCATACACAACGGCTGCATACGCATCGTCAGAAGCATCGCAAAATCCTTGCAGCTCGAGAGTTGTCTCCCTGAAACTTCCTAACCACCGAGGGATGCGAAAATTGGTAAGTTCGCAAAGGCGATAACGAAAGTTTTCCCACTCATGAAATAGGTGAGAAGGGAGCTCGGTGTCCCACGATATTCCGGCTAACCAAATTTTCCTAATTAAAATTTTAGCTGTTATAATGACAGGTGCGATCCATCCTAAGGGATCATATAGCTTGGCAATATCAGAAATTACTTTACGCTTGGTGACGGGTGATTGCATCGGAGGAAGTGAAACAGTATATTGAAACTCATCTGTACCCCTAATCCATGTTAAGCCTAAAATTTTCAAAACTTCATCTGTCTTTATTTCTAAAGTATCTTTTATTTCTTCTTTTCCTGCTTGAATTTCCTCTAATAGCTTATTACTATTGCTAGACCACTTCTGAAGTTGAAAGCCCCCGGACTCAAGCATTTTGTTCATATCGTTATAAATTTCTATACCCTCGGGAATGGATTCGCAACCCGTCATGAGATCGTCCAGGTAAAAATCGTGGAGCACGCGCTCTGACATTAAAGGAAACTTGCTACCCTCATCATGCGCTACCTGTTGCAAAGCCTTGACTGCCAAATAAGGTGCTGATGATGTCCCAAAGGTCAATCGAAGTAAACGAAGATGTATTAGATCAGTATCGGGACCGTCACGCCACAGAAGGCGTTGATATTCAGCATCCTCTGGATAGACTTTGACCTGCCTGTACATTTTGATAATGTCTGCCACCAACGAAATTGGATGACGACGCCATCTCATGACTATGTGCCGCAGATCATGTTGAAGGGTAGGACCTACGAGTAAATCATCATTTAATGATACGCCATTATAACCTGCGCATGAAGCGTCAAACACAACTCTTACTCTGGATGTGGTCTTGTCGTTTCTGATTACTGCATGATGCGGCAGGTAAACGACGCCGGGCTTGGTGATTTCGTTATTGGGAACATATTCCATGTGGCCCAATTCAATGTATTCCTTAATTACCTTGGAATATTCTGCTTTCAGTTCTGGATTGCGGCTAAATTTTGACTCTAACGCGTTAAAGCGTTTACGAGCTATGGTTTCAGAACCACCATACCGACACTGGGGATCCTCTGACTTAAAAGGCAATTTAACTATATATCGCCCAGAAGGGTCCCTGGTGGTAGTATCCGAAAATATCTTTTCACACCTCTCCTCCTCGTCAGTCAAATATTTTCGACGCTGTGAGGAGTCCGATTCCATTTCCCAAAACCGTTTGAGCAATTGATTGATAGAATCATCGTCATGATTCATCCGAACATGCAAACTAACAATAGCATTATGACATTTCTCAGATATAGAGTGATTGGGTTCGTGTATGCTACCAGATAGAATCCACCCGAGTGTCGTTTGCTGCGCAACAGGTGTTCCCGGGGGACCCTTGATTAATCCTTCCAACAAAATCTGGCTATACACAGCAGTCCCTAATATCATGTCAATTTTGTTTGGCACACCGTACGATGGATCTGCTAACTCGGTAGCTGAGAGTGTCAATGGAACATGAATAACCTTCCTTTCAGGAAGTAGCGACGTAAGCTTGTTTAAGACATACGCCGTGGTCAGCAGCTCCACAGAATGATTTAGACGTGAGTGAAATTTAACAGTAACCATGGCTTTAGAAGGTAAAACACCACTCTCCTCATCGCCTAACCTTGATATATCAGCCTTTATCGGTATCTTCCTCAAACCTAGCAACTGGACGGCTGACTCCGTTATAAACGAAGCCTGAGAACCTTGATCAAGTAGGGCTCTTAATACTATTACTGTTCCAGATCTAGCTTCAACCTTAATTAAGGCCGTGGCCAATAATGATTGGCTTTGGATATCCGAAAAGCATGATATGACTTTAGTTGTCTCGCTCTGTGCTTTAGATGTCGACGGTTTGACGACATCTTCGGTCGGTTTGATACTATCGACCGATTTATGTATACTTTTGGGATGTAATAGACTGTGATGTTTTTTGTGACAGATATGGCATCTCGTAGTTTGGCGACATGAATATACGCCGTGATTATCAGCTAAACAATTAAAGCAAAGATTATTTGCCCTTACAAAGTTACGGCGCGTATCGATATCTTGATTCGCAAAAGATTTACAGTTACATAACTTGTGTAATTCTGCACAAAATACACATGATGTTGTGGCAACGTGAAGCGTTTTAACATTTTTAGTTACGGATTTTACTGACTTGGTATCTAGAAATTCAAGGGATCTAAACCGGTGTTCAAGGAATTCACGAAAATAATCTAAATTAGGTAGTTCATCAGAAAGTTCGCTGACCTTGACTTCCCACAATTTCCTAGATTCCGTATCCAATTTTAAGGTTACAATGTAAATCACAATTATATCCCAATTACTAATATCCACTCCTAAATTGTTTAATGCGTGCAAACATTCATTCGTACTATCTAATAGATCCTTTAAACCTGCTGACGATTCCGTTTTTAGAGAATACTGACTAAACAATCGTTTTAATATACAGTTACACAGATGTCTTTTGTTGTTAAATCTTTTTTCAATCTGATCCCAACACTGTTTGTAGTTAGCCGATGTTATAGGCACCTGTCGTATCAACTGCTCCGCCTCACCTGCCAGGTACCCCTTGAGATAGTGTAACTTCTGCACGTCATCCAACGACTCATTTGAATGTACTAGCGAAACAAACAAATCTCTGAATGTGGGCCACTCGTTGTAGTTTCCAGAGAACGTGGGTATAGTTATTTTTGGCAGTTTAATAGACGTGTTTGACACCGCTTTGACGTCGACCTTTACTTGTGACGTTGAGGATTGTAGCCTGCGTAAGTGTGACTTCAATTCAGCTTTATAGTCAGTGTATTTTTCTTCAGCAGTGTCATAATCGTCATCCAGATTATAAGATGTTTTTTGCAATTCACCCTCTGCCAAACTACTGACGATGTAATCGTGATTGTTTGTAAATTTTTCCCAAAGTTTTTCTAAAGTTTCTGATCTAGTCTCTAAATATGAAATGGTTATACGTTCCTTAGGTGATTTTCTGAAGTTTGTGAACGCATTGGTAATCCGTAGAAGTAAATCCTTTTGAATTTTTAATTTCGCTTCCATATTGCTGCTAATATTTACTTGTGTGTAATCCAATTCAGTTGAAGTTAAAATTTTCACAAGTCCAAGAAATTACAAGTACAAAAAATTTACAAGTCCATGAAATTTTCTAAGTGTTTTAAACTTGAATTATTTCTATGTGAAATTGGGCGTGGATTCCCCGTGGGTGCACTTTTTCGCAAATTATTCTAAGTCATTTAATACTACTATTTCACTGAACTTTATTCACAATTTTTCTAAGTCTTTTTAATTACTTGAATTTCTACTTACAGTTTGTCCAACACTTATACTTGCACTTATTAACTGTCACTGCTTACGTTCGGCGCGAATGGACCATGTACAGTCTCCCAAATAATACAACCGTTCACTGAGCACAAAAGAGCATTTATTTAAACAACTCAATTTACTTATAGCACGGCCAAAGAATCTCAACAGCGTGTTTCAGGAACTTGAACAGCGCCATCTAGTTTCAAATTGTGGAACCACATTGCTGAGCTCATATATAATACTTAACAGCTAGCATAGACAAAATATTACATTCCCTAGAGATATCCGAGGGAAACACGCGAAGAAATGTCAGATAACCAACAATCAGCAACGAAAACTCGACGAGAATTGTAAATTCTTTCAACTGTACGGATAAGAAAATAACTAAGACTGTTTATTTAAAAAAATAATAGAATTAAACTCAATATAAACAAAACTAACTTCGTGAAAACAACCTCGGCAAACAATTTTGTTCTTTAATTGGAGTAAAGTAAGCAATTTGTATGAAGCGATGCTATCTAAATTAAAGTATGTAGTTTTCTTCTAGAATGTTATCCATAAGTTTTCATGGATTAACGCTAGCAGCTGTCACATATCTATAGCTATAATCTATCTATTGTGGTTATAAAATGTGTCAAAGCGGTAAAAAAGGGAATTTTTCGCTTGCATTTAGAGATATATAAAGCATAATACCTTGATGACAAGTTTTTAGTGTTTAGTCCAAGACTGAAGTTATTTGGCGGGCCCTATTACTCCCGTTCCCAAGGTTTTCCTTTATTTTCTCTAAATAAAAAGTCCATATGATGATATGGTACATGTTGTGGTGACTTGAAATATTAGCTACAATCCCATACTAGCATACCGGGTTGTCTTATGAGAATGTTTCAGTCAGTCCTCTTGCTTGGTGGTAAGAT
Source organism: Calpodes ethlius (assembly GCA_018251375.1). Taxonomy (NCBI): domain Eukaryota; kingdom Metazoa; phylum Arthropoda; class Insecta; order Lepidoptera; family Hesperiidae; genus Calpodes; species Calpodes ethlius. Next base: position 23,690 of record DWPA01000431.1, read on the forward strand.
TTCATAACTCTCAGTATTATTATTAATTCAGTTATATTGTTATTAGCACTTTTTCCGAGAAATCTACCTGTCTTAGTACCACCATCCTGCTTGGGTCAGCCGCTAAACAATTCGATGTTTTCCGACTGGGGGCTTGAAAGCTAATTCCTTCTTCTTTTTTGTCTGTCAATGCATCTGTGACGCCTTTGTTGTCACTAATTTCCGTGTGATGATCACCACTCATCATCAGACTGATGGTTTGGTCGTTTTCATAAAAAAGTTCTTGCTCCAAAATATGCAGTGATACTTTATCCAGATATAGTCACTGTACTATTGTCCTATCATCATAGGAACATTCTTCCTCACCTAACTTCAACAATCGCCAGTCTATCGCCACGTCAGCTAACGTTGGGAGCGACAGTATGTCAGTAACCTTTGTTTATCTACGAATTTCTTGGCCACGAACTTTGTTTCTTAAAGAGATATCTAGTTCGGCAATTCAAAGCTAAATGATATTTGGTTTTTGAATGCGAGTAATAAAAAAGCAAAAGATAAAAAAATATAGAAAGTAAGTTTTGTTTGTAAGTTATTTCATAGTTAATAATTATGTGACATAGATTTTATTAGTGGTTTCGAATCGACGGAGTTTCTAATTGACATGGAATATTCAAGTATGTTGATGTGTATATTGAAAAATTACAGATAAAAACAGATAAGTGGTAAATACTAAGAGCAACGGCATGTAATCAGTATTAACTTAAATGAATTTATTAAATTTATTTATAGTTTGGAAAACTAGGAATAGTTTTTATGTGCATAAAATTTAGTAACTGTGTTGTCCCTATTGCGGAGTTCCCTCGCCAATCTCGCTAATCATCATAAAAATGCATTGTCATAGGAACTGAAGCCATAAAATAGTTTTTATTCAGCTTTAAAGACTTACCCAAACAAACATACTAACGAACTAAAAACATTGCAAATTAAATAAAAGATATTCATAATCGTTATCACAAGCACAGCTTCTCATTATGTTTATCGTGTTAAGTATGATAAAAATAAACACATATGTTATGTAAATAACTAAGACATTTTATTTGTCACACAAATATCCGTTCGGCTTGAAATCGGGCCAGAGATCTTCCATTCCGTAGGCAGGTCATTGCCAACAAGAGAGGAGCGTGTTTTGGGTACGTAAGTTATCACTTCATTCAACCGAGCAATTCGCTTGAACACTTTCGGTATTAGATATTGAGGAGTATTAGGTCCAACGGCATCTTCCTTTTGGGCCGGCGAGATGCTTTTGATGTTAATGATGTCCATAAGCGATTACCACTTACCATTATCACGTCTTCTTATTTGTTTACTTTGTAAATTAAATAAAAACTACAATATTTCCCAAAGACAGTTCAGTAGCAGACAGGCCACATCATAAGATGGCGTTAGCGCCTTATATCGGCCCTGTAGCATATTTGGTAGTGACCTTGCCCGCGAAACGAGGGGTCCTGGGTTCGATTCCCGGTGGTGGCAGATATTTATGTGACAGATAAATATTTGTTCTCGGGTCATGGGTGTCAGTGATGTGTTATTTGTGATGTCCATGCCTCCCGCGACTCAGGGAATCCCACTGCGGGGTATGAGTGTGTTACCATTAAGAA
>DWPA01000432.1:0-25322 GCA_018251375.1 Calpodes ethlius
GTAAAGTTCCATCATAAATATTTAATATTTTTTCTCTTCACACATCCTCCGACACATAGATAAAAGTTTCTATAATTTGTCAAAAATCATTCCAGAAAATAAATGTTTGCCTCAGCTGGGAATCGAACCTGATATACTTCGATCAATTAAGAGCAATCAATGAGCTATATGGTTTTGAGTTACGTCACCAATACTCATCCTAAACACTGACCTGTATCTCAGCTCTGAGACAACGTCGCGAGCCGCAGCCGCAGATCGCAGTCGCAGGTCGCAGCCGCATCGCTCGAAGCCACCATTAAGGTGTCGACGATTGGTTATTAAATCGGACTTAAAGCGCCCTCTTTTAATTGTCTCGGCTTTTTTGTTCGCAAACAATTTCAATCTGAATTCAGAACGACCGAATTTTTACAATTTCGCTCAATGACATTCTTTATTCAAAGTTGCGTTTGAAGCATTCACTTTACGGTCGCTCAGAATTCTCTATTCAAAGTTTTTAAAAGTATTTTGTGAAGGCCGGTTGAATTTGGAACTTGAATAAATACACATTACAATGTTGCGAGACTTTTTTAATTCTTTACAATGCTACAGACGTACTTAAATCGGCCCAACTTCTTAACAAAAATAAATCGCTTCAATTCTAATTTGGTATCTCAAACAAAAATTTTAAAAACATTCTTATTTTAAAATTACGATAAAAATGATTTTAATAAAAATATAACACAAAGAGAATTAAATTTGACACAAAACTTACAACACAAAACATCACACATAAATGGCTCGAACATTCGAATAAAGAACGAACTGAGGTTGAAATAATTGTTAATTAAATTTAATTACAAAAAAGAAAAGAATTGCGCCGCGGAAAAAAGATGTTTTATTTTATTGTTACAAAGAATAAAATTAATTAGTGATATTAATTATACGGTGCTTTGTTTTTATTCTTGACGGGTCTGTGGGACCCCTTCGCTATTGTTCTAACATATGCTTCGTTTTGGGGTTGAAATTCTTAAGTTCTTTTGTTTTACCATCAAGCAATATTTATTCTAACAGAAGATCCATGCAGAGTCATTTGTAACTTTAATGAGAAAGAGAAAAATAACCATTAAAATTAAAACTTTATTTTTTTAAAGATAGAATTGAGTTATCGTTAATATTTAAAATAAGTATAACAGTTATAATATTGATTCTTTTGAAGTTTTTTTATGATATGATAACTTTTCGAAATGGTGATAAAATTATGATTACATTTTTAAATTGAATTTACAATATTAACTAAACTCAGTAATGTTTCATCGTTGCTTAGAATAACCTTAGCAACGCCATGGCAACAAAACCAGCATCCCCAACAAAGTATTATAATTCTTTAAAATATTTTTATATGCACATATCTCGCCTATTAATATAAAAAAATGAATATATTTTTCTTCAAAATTTTGGTCTTTTACAATTTTGTAACAATATCAAAGTCATTATTTAAGTATTTTAGACAGTTCAATTTAGGTATATACCTAAACTATATTAGTATATATATGGATTAAACAGTTTCGCTGTTAACTGATGTTACTGTTAGTGTGTATTAGTTAATGCTATTTCCACATAACGCGACACGCATCTATCGGTTATCGGTGATCATGTTCAAATAGGACAGTTTATTTAAGGATTAGTCTGCGAAGTAGACCAATAGGACTAGATATTCGTTCGGTAAATTCATATTAATTTGACCGATTTCTTACTATGACTTGCAGTTAAAAATATTTCAATGAAATTATTTAAATCGATGTATCTCTTTTACTTGTAAACTCATTAAAATAAATAAACTCATTTTGAATAATATAATATTTGTTTTAATACACCATTGATAACCACATCCAAAACGGTTAAGACGTTTGTCAAAAATCACACAGACTAACACAAAAAATCTGAATATTACTGCAATATGATCTATATATTCAGTTAATACGTACATTCACTATTAGTTTTACTTAAACATCTTCAACGTAGTTACATGAAACAGTTTATAAAGAAGAAAGAAGTAGTTCTATACGATAACTATTATAATATTAGTATAATATAATAGTTACTAATTTTCTTTAAACACATAAAAGTAGAGAACAAATTGTCACAAACACTTTTACGAGTACGTGTTTAAAAATACAACAAAATAACAATATTATACCTACATTACAATAAAATAAAACATGAATATAAGCACTAAACATTTAAATATTAAAACACATCAATAAATGAATAACATTAAAACTTATTCATCACGAAATTACGTAACACTTTTTCAGACTAAATAGAAAATAATTGTTAAAACATTTTCATATTCATGTACTAAGCACTTCCTTTTTTCTCAATACATCGAGGACGCCATTTGTAATACAAAGATGGCGGTTTACATTACAATCAGCTGTGCACAATGGCTGCCCGGACAATACGGGAAAAACGTGTTTCCTGCTTTAAAATAAGTATTATTGACTGAAAGTCGTGGACTTTCTTATGTTCATAATACGGATTAACATATCGTTTAATATATTTAATAAATTAAATTAAATTAAGTTCAATTAGTTAACAAATACATCTTATATTTAACAAAGATCAAGATTCTGTCATAGATTAGCTATCATTTTAAGAGAATTACCTAAAAATTACATAGATAAGTCTACGTTTTACCTACAATTGGTAGGTAAGTAAAATAATAATAGCTACAAAAATAATTTTACATTCAGTAAAGTAAGGTATTAGTTAAAAATAGTTTATTGAATGTGTTAAAAAGTAAATTTTAAAGTGAAGACTATTATGAGTCAAATTTTAGATTATGAATAGGTGGTAAATTGAATTTTTATATAAATAACCGACAAATAAATTTAAATAATTTCACGTATAATTAAATAAATACGATGATAATTAAACAAGACGTAAATACAATAATTCTAGTACAATTATATTGGGTAATATTGGGTAATTTATCTAACAATAATATTAATATGATCCTTACACAATGCCTTACCACCAATCAGAGCTGGCTACTATCGCCTTTTATGACACCTTGATCTAACATGAGATTTGATTCAGTACTTCATAGCATTTTGTCGCGAATAAAAAAAAGTTGAATTAAATATATCCTCTGCAATAACTTTAGATTTTTACAAATGCTCATGTAAAAATTATATCGGATTTTTGCAAAATAATCTTAACCAGCATAAAAATTTGTACACTAATGAATAAATATCCAATTTCACCCACACTATAAACACGAAAAATCTCATCGAAATAACTCACCGATCTAATAAACAACATATGGTTACATTCTTTTTTTTATTGGAGAGATCACTCGAAAAAACCGGAACTCGGTCATCAATAGTGTTGTGATTTTTTACCGGATTTTCTGAACATCTGACCCTAACAGGTGCGGAGCGGGCGACGGATCCCGGGTACTTAAAAACTTACAACGAAAGTTGAATAATCTTGATACTAAGGTTGATTAAAAAAACTAAGCTTTATTTTCGAACACATTTAATTATATTCTCTTCAAAACACTGCTATTTCACTGCCACTAATTAATATGAAAATAATTTCTGTATAACTTCGATTCTGTACTTGTTTTATATTATAAATAAATGTTTGTTCTTATGAGATTTAGTGACGTGATTTCTGTTCTTAATGCCGCCCGTGACACGGGAAATTTTATGTGTATGAATGAGTTTGTTTATTAAAAAAATTAAAGTAATTTCTGTACACTTTTATCGCAAATATTCTAATTAACAAATATATTTCTATAAACAGATAATTTGCTTATTTAATTAATAGATATTTGTGTCGTAATTTTTATTGCGGTTATGATAAAGATTAAACGAACTAACTATATACATGAATGCACGCATAGTGTATTTTTAGTATTAGTAAGTACAAGATTGAAACCCAGACCATTACTAGTACTATTACTAGATAAATTAATTGCTTTTAATCTATTCATTTATAACTTAACCAAAAAAAAAGAAAAAGATTCATCATAATACCTTTTATCTGCTCCCAAAACCATTGTCAAAAATATCATAAAATCGTAAACGAAATGAAATAAATTGTACTTATACAAAATAAATCTCTAAAAACCTTCACGCGACTGCTATTCTCTTTAAGCCACTTGTCTTACCACTGGAGTAAAGTAAGTAAAAGATCGGAAATGACTAATTACTTCGTTAAAAGAAAGAAAGTGACACGTTATTCTTTATCTTTTATTAACTTTCATCTTTGTAAAATAACGTCTTACGTTCAGAAGATACACAATGTAACGATTGTTCTATTTTATTTAAATTAAATTTTATCTTTGTGACGTAATCAATATCCTAAATATTATTAGGCGTAAATACTGCGATGTAAGAAGAGTAATTGTGCGATTGTAATTATTGAGTCTCAACGCATTATTAAGTCTAAGCTAGAGTTTTAAGAGCAAGTTGGAAAGCATAAATGTCTTATTACTGACTGTTGTATAAAGAAAAAATCTGCGTAATATAACTAAAAGAAATATTGAATAACGCTTGAATATGAATCGTTCCAATTGGACATCCTAACTTTATTAGATTACAAGTTATGAATTTTTGAAATTGTTTTTTGGGTTTTGTGTAAAGTAGGTTTTTGGAGATACTAATTATGCTTTGTACCGTCGGTATATACCTACTTGAGCTTGTCAATACAAGTTTCACGTAATTTTTATTTATATAGCTATTACCTTTTCGAAACACTATTATTATACTAAGGAATAAACTTCAAAAACATCATAATATAACTAACTTCTAACTTTATTGTTACATATTTTATCTTTATTTCATTTTCACTTTCCATGTCATGATTTATCGTTAAATTTTCACGTATTTATTTTCACGTTAGCAAGTGAAACGTGAACCTTAAGCAAAAATCCCTTTTTATTTTTTTAAACTCCAACTTGCTACTTAGCCCGCTCTCATTCTTCCCGAGCCGTTTCTTTAATTAGCAACAAAGAATGGATTGCGTGTCCCTTTTACTTTTTTAATTTAATTACACCGAAAAGACAATGGATTTACTATGTTCAGCCGGGACATGCGAATTTTTGAAACAGAAATATTATGCTGTCACATTTGCCTGTTATAGGTAGATTAATATTTTTATAAAAATCTAGTAATTACTAAGATTTCTAAATATCAAAACATCTTTTCAACGTTTCCCTTCACTAAAGCAAGTGTTAATTAAGTTAAATTTATGTATACTGAAAGAGAAAGGTAGAATTTATAAGTTTAGCGTTAGGTATTATTGGGCTATCAAAAGTTAAACACTGTACAGCGTATAAAATCGAAAGTGACACTTTAAATTCTTTTCGACGGAATAGGTTCAACATAAAGCATTGAAAGCGCTAAATATGATTTTACTTTACACACTTAAAAGTAGAAAAGTGTCTCATGAAATATAAAATATTCAGCGGGTGTTTTGTATTTTATCACTTTTAATTCAAATTATGGTATATATTTAAAATGAATCACTTACGTCAGTAATGATGATTGTGCGTAAAATTAACTTCAAAGTACTGTCTTGTTAAGTAATATGTTCACACTATCAATATTTTACGTGAGAACAGTCCACTTACATAATCGCAAAGTGCCATTATTATCAGCGAGTCACAAATCCTACTAACTAACGGACGTTTCTTTCTTCTATCTATCCATAAAATCTGCAGATAAAGTGATAATTACTCACAAATCTCAATATTCAATCTGTCCATTACCCTCTAATCGGTTGTCTAACAACTATTAAATAGTTACTGTTTGTTATTTTACCGCGTAACTTATCTAGAGATTAAAGAGAGTTAGATTATTGAAAACGGTCGTAAAACTATAACACAACGTGAGTTATGTTACTTTATATTTACTAGCTCTTACTAAGGATTGTAGATATAATATTATCAGGTATTAGTAAGGTTTTAGCTCCGATTCTAGAAGTATAGCAGCATCGTTGCGTGCAGTCTCGACCTTTGCAGCTGGGGTTAACATGTTTACGGCTAAATACCGCTGGAACTGAGCCGCCACACCTCGGCGTGTCCATGTCGAAATTACTGATAATGAACTGGATAATGGATAATTAATTAATCGGTCATTAATTATTAAAAATGTCTGTCAAACATGCCGTCACAGCGACAGATTTTGTAGCTAGATCATAAAAACTGAAATAGGGATTGATCTATATCAATTATAATACGCAAATGTGGTTAATTAGAGATTTGGTTGTAGTGAAATCGCCACGTACACTTTGGATAGTTTAAAGCGGAGTTTATAGAACAGTAATTTAATATGAACCTGGTGTTTTTTTTTTAATAAAACAAATGGAAAATGAAATGGATAAAAACGCCACCTGGTGTCAAGTTTAAACACTACATTTATTTTTAATAATTGACTTAACTATTAGTGCTACTTGCTCTACTAGCATAAAAACTTAAAAATATCATTGCTTTTGTTTTATAGTTATTTAGTGCAAAATATTCGCATGAATTATAATAGTTCATTGTTTAAACCAGTGTTTAAACTATGTCAAATTAAATAAAATTTACGTCATTGACAAATTAATCTAATAAATAATTTAAAAACCAGTTTAAAACTTACGAAATCTGGTATTATCTCGGAGTGAAATATCGCGTAGACATAGGCTTACACACATTGGTTTTTGCAACCAGTTCAGAGCAGTACAGCACGCGGTCCCGTTACCGGACTGATGCAACTTTTGAAGTCTATAATAACATAATAGTACACTTATCTCCTCATACTGAACTGGGGAATATGGACGCATTCTTATATATTACAACAGAACTATTCGTTCTATAAAACTGACGTTTTTGACGTTGTTACGTTTTTATGGTTGTAGTTAGGACTTTTTAACCAAACGATTTCTTTTAGTGTTCAAGATACGACTATTTTCGTTGTTCACAATTTGAGAAACTATCTTCTGTAACTTCTTTTTTTATCTAATTAAACTATATGCATAAAACATTTCAGTTCCAATTTTAAAAAGAAACCAATATCATTATTGATATTATTGAATAATTATTAAAAAATATATCGATTAATGATCAGAACCGAATACGAATTACCTATTACAATGACTTCTAATGATGAATATTTAATTAATTGTCGATTGTTTGTATAAGCAAAATTCTTTTCTTGGCTTAACTTTACCTAAGTTTTCTCAACCTACGCATCTTATAAGTGTCATCTATGTACAAATCTACAAGAAAAAGTACAGATTATCAAGTTCAAATCATAAACGAAATCGAATCAAAAATCTGAAACGCCTCGCAATAAATATCAAGGCAAAGATTTTCGCATTTCTCCAACCTCCGCCCTAACAAGCGAAAAACGCGCGTAAGTTTTTTCACTTAATTTGAACTCAAAAGATACTTGAGATAATTGCTCCTCGCTCCTTTCAATCTCGAATAAATCGAACCCATTTCTGAACGAAAGCAATTTTCGCCATTTTCCCTATTTTTTGGCATTCTTCGAGATCCGCCTTTGTAAGGAAAGAATCGGTGATTAAAATTCAATTTTCGAACAATCGAATGTGGGGATTATCACGGTGCATTCTAATTGGATGGAAAGATTTGGCGCCAATTGTTTTGACAGAACTGTCCTGGCTGATTTTGTTTCGTTTCTTTGTCTTTATTCAACGTAAAAAATACTAATAGGTAATTAATATAAAGTTAAAGGAATATTTAAATATTATTTAAATACAAGGTATCAATAAATATCGTATATTATAATTCCATTCAGACAAAATTAAATTACGACAGACATTCTAAGCTTACAACTAAATCATTCATTAGTTAAAAACTACACACGTAGATAAATAATCGAAACAAAACACTATAAAAACACTTATAATGAATGTTACGGTGTACGACGCTAAAAATAATAATTCAACGACCATATGCAACGAATCCATCAAATTAGCCACGACACAGCCGGTCAAATATTTCCGAAAAAAAAAAAGTTAACCCTTCCTTTGCCGCGTAAAAATGACTCCACAAACATAGGGCTCGGACACAATAGCCCCGGAAGATGTTTCGTACCTGTGATAAAAGCGTAAAAATTAGCATAATAATGCCGTCGGAACTATTATTTCGGGTGATATTGGCTAACGAACGCCCCTGGACAGCTGCAGGCCACTTTTTTGCGGGTCATTGTCCAGAAGTCTTTGTTTAATGCCGTAAGGTCACAACCCTTAAGTTTTGACGCTTTTGGTACCGGAAGAACAATGTGATGAAATTTGACGGCCTGTTTTCGTTATTATTACAGATGTGCGATTCAATTTTAACGTAACAACTGCGCTGGTACAATTGAGACATTTATAATGTTAAAAAATTTATAGTGATAGGTATATTATATTTATACTAAAGTTCATTACACTTCTCACTTATAACATACATGCTAAACACGTTTCTTTTATTTTTTTTTAATAAATGGAATTAAATTTATAATTCAGACAATAAAACAACCTCGGTAAGCTCAATTGACATCGTACTATTGAATTACACTAATTAATATTTTGGTAAAAATATATGAAAAATTAAAAAATAATTAAAAAGAACGTATATTTACAACTAGGTATATTATTTTAGCAACGGATCTTGAACGATGTTAATTAAAAACGCGATTTGTAAAAACAGTTTCTTTAAAATTACGTATTATTAAAAATTAAATCCTCTCAAAAAATAATACACAATCATTAAATAAGAGCAAAAAATTAATACAGATTGACACACCAGACCCTTAGTTACGTCAGTCCTGTTTCTAAACAGGTAATCAAAGGGTTAAGGGACAATAGTTCCGGATAGAAACAAAAAACGCGAAGGGTTAATTTCGAACAGAAGATTTATGAACGAGTATTATGTTACTATTTTTTGTTGTTCAACGGTCAATAGTCGAATATCATTTGTTGACGGATACGGAAATTGAACAAAATGTTATTATGCAATTACATTCGAATTACGAATTATTTTTAAATTCAAATCTTGTTCCATTAATACGAACGACGTATGGAACGATTCTAAATATTTGTAACGGTAATTTATTTTAAGTTAATATTCATTTTATTTCATTAATTATATTGAATGTAATTGATGAAATATTTTCAATACTATAACGGCATTTTGCGAATGAAATAAATAATTTTACCTATCGTGGATACGAAAAATTGTTATTAAAAATAAATTGCAAATGAATTATTTAAAAAGAATGAATAATATTTTATAAATGTAGGTATTAACTTTATTATGTAATGAATACTGCCTTAGATAGAGGCTGTCATATCCGTACGTTTGTCGATAACTGAGGCCAGGCGTTCGGTGTGAGCTTTGTATACCTAATAGGTAGAGAAGCATGCGTTCCCAGATGAATCTAGGAACCTAATGGAATAATAAATCTTAAAGCTACGAGCGCTTCCGCCAGACTACACGCGTTCGACATGAAACTTCCTTATCAAAAATAGAATCGGGTGAATAATCTTAAAACTGTGCTTAGGATGTATTAATGTAATTTATTAATTGATTAAAAAATTAATAACGTGGTTTGATATTGCAATAAATGCAATTAATTTGTTTCTCAACATTGCGGAGTTGTCTTGTCTGGATCCAACCTTGATTATATATTTATCTTAAAAATTAAACAATGCTCCTCCTCCTTCAGTCATGAGAAATAGTCTTAATTAAACTTCAAATATTGGACTCAAACAAACACATTAATAATAATAGTTTTAATGAACATTGCAATTTAAATAAAAGCATCAAATAAAATTAAAAAAAACGAATATAAAATTCGATAAATTTTGAATCGTTCCAAATTTGAATAAATATAAGAATCGGATGTGAATATTTGAATAGTCCGCGTCGAGAGGATATAAAATGTCTTTTCGGATTTAAAGTCAAAGTCCACAGACAAGGGAGTAAAAATAATTGTAGAAGCGAAGTGATGCCAACCCGCCGTTCACGCCGCGCCGCCTCACCCTGCAGGGCTGACGATGCGATCAATCAATCTTACAATTCTCCACCATATTATTTTAATATGAGTGAGTTTACTACCATAATATTTTTCTAATAACTCCCCGACATATTTTAACGAGTTCACTGTATTTTCTTGGTGAACTTTCTTCACTCTTTCTCTATTTATTGGTAACATCGGTGTGTAATGATGGTCACTGAGTTTCAGGTTCGACTGTTCGTTTGTTGGTTAATTACAGAAATAATATTAGTTTCAGCATAGTAATGTTCTATTTATTCCATGCAAATATACAAAATTTTGCCTTGAAATACATAAGTGGGAGAAAATTTAAAAATATTTTAGTACAATAATATTATATGTTGCATATTTTTATTGCTATCAGATATTAATATTGATCGTTATGACAGACTTTTATTAAATATAACATTACATTAGTGTCAAAATTAATTATTAATATTAGTCGCAGCCAATGAATAAATTCATACATAAATCATGTTCGATGTTTATTCTCTAAAACATGTTTACGACGTTATAATACCGCCTCACAATTGACTTATTTAATTTTATCTTACAAATCAAATACGTAATACAGTACTCGATTTCTTATACCATCAAATAACTTAAGAATTAACTTGTAAAAACACACACAGCTTGCAAACCGAAACAGAAATTAAAAGTTTCAAACACAACGTGTAATAAAACCGGTTTAAACTGGGCCGAATCGTGCTACAGCACGAAAAAAAAATGCAAAACTACACATTAAGATAACGTTAAAACTAAGTGGAGAAGTCGTTAGCGGCAACCCTAGCGGTACAAGTTCGGGAAAACTTGCCAACTAGTCTTGTTCCTTTTGCATTTTTCTCAACACAAACGCTTATTTCTTTTTCTTTCCCCCGTTTTCCCTCGCCCGCTTGAATCTTTTTACTCTTCTGGAACCGTGTACCCTTTTCAGGAGTTGGCTGGCTATCTTTCTTAACTTGACTGTTCGGAACAGCTCCTCCGTGGAGTCGGAAACAGTTTCCCTTAGATTTTGATTTTAAAAGAATAAATTTGAATGAATTTTATTGAATCTCAAAATATTGATCTACACATAAAAATTGGAGTGTCTGTTTGTAATATTGAAATAACCGTTTTTTCCTACATGCATATGAATACATACGGTACATACACTAGAATAACATTTTTTATAGTTTTATAGTTGGTCTGTTTGTTCTAGCTAATCTCTGAAATGGTTACACCGATTTTGATGGGACTTTTATTGGCTGGTAGCTTATGTAATAAGGACTAACTTAGGCCAGTAGATCAAAATAAAGTTGAACACTTTTTGTTAGTTTCCACGCGGAAGAAGACGCGTGCAAAGCTTTTATGGAACTAAGCGTAAATTGCTTTTGAAATATATCTAAAATTCTCAATACATCGCTATTTTAGCACAAAAATAATTTCATGTGTTGTATTCATCACAAATACGAAACCTGAAACCTATGTCTCTTGATTTTTGCAAACTCCAATTTGTTTATCCTTAGTAGTTAACCATCCTATCTCGGTAGGTTACGAACGTTCTCAATTGTGCCACACCATACCTACTGACATACGAATAACGAACTGTGTATACTCGAGTATACCTGTTACCGAGTATACTTGTGTATACCTGGTGTGTAGTCACGTAGTAATGGCTGTGTGAATTGTTTGGGGGTATTTGGGTGAATAACTGTTCAACTTAGTTCAGTGTATATTGTTAGTTTATAACTGAATCGTAAATGAATAATCGTAAAAAGATTACGTGATTGAATAATTATTCAAGAAGATATTCTTTGAATTAAAATTGAATATTTTCTGCAGAACCATGTACAATGCAATTAATAATATATAATCATTATACTTAATTCATAATCAGGTTTTATATAAATGCATAAATTTAATGATTGTAATATTTAGACAATGTTAATATTCACAGCAGTCTCCAAGGATGTCATTGCTCCTTGAAAACTCCTTTAAGTTTTTATTTGACCACTGAAGCATTCGCAAGATAGCACCGCGGTGAAAATTAAAAAAAAAAGCAGTCGGAAAAATAAGGAATCCACTCGGAATAAAACTTTGTTTCATCGTGGGAAAGAACGCTTGGAGAATTGAAGTAACATTTTTATCGCGTAACTTTGCAATTCTTTTATCATTTTCGCGTTTTGTTAACTCAAATTCGAGTAAACAAATGTAACAAAGACGAGTAATAACACGCTTATTAAATTGAACAAAATGGCCGCCGATATGCATACATTTAGCGGGACGTCAATACCGGACAAATTTCGCCCGGTCTACGCAGGTGGAATACTATTATATTTTTTTCATGCCCGCTGCCTCCCCCAAATAGTTGGGGGCGAGGGGGTTCGATAGTTGGGGAGTGCGTGACCCCACCCCGTCGCCCCCGCCGCCCCCAGCCGGGGGGTGGGGCGCTCGACCCCTCACGCGGGCCATGCACTTACCATGTGAGCCTGCACAAATTCAGGCCCAATAATTTAAATTTCCGATCGGTTTGATTAATGCAATATTAATGTTGTAATGTATTTGAACGTTTTACAGTAATTGTTTGGTACATTCCAAATTATAATTATCGTTGCGTATTATGGTGTTAGAATTCGTGTACGCATTTTATTTGTTATTAACAACGGTCCATGCAACCAAAATACCTATTAAGCATATTTTATTAAGCAAACTGCGTATTTAGTTAGTACGTAGGTATATTGTAATAATTGTCTTGCAATTCACTATTTTCGTATTTACCTAAACAGAATCGTGTTTTATTACCTACTGTAATTTGATTCAACGTGATTTGCTAAACACTTGGTATGTGGACATTGGAGGTGTTAACGAATCCTTCCATCTTTAAATCATAATTCACTAAGTTAGTGTTAGTTAATTTCTTTTTATAGCATTCACTTTAATACAATCTCGAGATATTATGATTCTTGAGCTATTTGATCGAATACAAAAATTTGTTTGAAATCTATCTATAGTGGTATATTTAAACAAGTTTCAGACTTTCAGTTGCTACATGTAAACCAATTGAAAACGATTTTCGTACCTAAAATATAGATAATGCAATCATATGTTTTTTTGTGAATAGAATTGCAATTAAGTTTGAAGTACCACAGTCCCCTGGCACCTATAGACATCTTTGGCAAACTTGGAATAGCACTGTTAAGTTAGTCCTGTTAGTATTAGGTGTTAATAAGAATATCAGTTCGTTTTTATTTATTAGTAAGGGAACTGTTGATACAATAGATAGATCACTATGACAGTCCTCTTGCTATCTGGTTGACTATAACTAAGTATAAAAAAGAGCAAAAATGCGTTCGATACCTATTGAATGCAGTCATTCAATATGCTGACAGAAATCAATGCTTAATAATAAAAAAAGGTAATTGACGGGTAAAGTTAAAAATTATGCATATTATTGACAATATTCAATATTTTTTTTAAATATATTGAGAATACAATAAGCAATGCATAGCCCTTCGCTTCTGGTTACAGGATTTATGGATAGTTATGACAATTTAATGACAAAATTTTCCGGTGTGACAAATAATATCTCATCCGTCGACAGTTATACTGACAAAATATTACAAAATTAGCTAGGAACATCATCAATCAGCGCAAAGCTAAATCACACGCGTTATTATCACTGAAAACATGCAAGAATTATTCGTATACAAGTCAAAATGGCGGTGCGTTCCAAATTCAAAAATAAATTCGCGGCGCGCCGTCGGCATTCGTTTTAAAATCGACGTGCAACGGGCAACGTTCAAACGACGAAATTACTTTTAAATTGAGAATTTATTTCTCTCTGTGAATCTGCACTACAATTTTTATACTGGATAAGCATGTGGACTTAAAATTTAAAACTGTAATAAAATCTTTTACAGTTTGACAAATGAGAATTTTTCAGATTTATTGAAAAATTTTAATTTGAAAAGGATAATAAAATTGTTTCTGCGGTGGAATAGAGCTAGAACAGATATCGAAATCTAGGTTCCCTAGACTAGCAGAGTGAAGCCTACGCACTGGATTTACATACAAAAGTGCTTCCCTGTACACGCCGTGCCTTTTGACTTGAGCGTGGGCCGGCATTCTTGGCTTTCTAAAGTTAATCTGTTTGTTGAAAGTTTAAAAGGAGAAAAACTTTACTGAAAATAATCTACTTTTTCCTTTTTATACTTTTAAAGATTCTATTATTGGAGGAATATGCTAGGACTGAATTCATAAGTGAAACTATATTAGAACTGAGTAATTATCAGTCACCTAAAAATCCCACAGTTAAAGAATATAAAGGAATTTTCTTCGTCACCTATGCGCCTAACTTATATATACTTATATATGCGTAATTAATGGCAATAGTTACCTATCTATCAGAATACCTAATCTAATAATAATTTCAAATTTCCTTCCAGTTCAAATTACTTAAAACTACAAAGCGTATTTCGTGAACGACTATCAATTACGACGAATAAAATAAGTTTATTTGTGGTAGGAAGGCATTTAACTATAAACAATTAAAAGACAATTTTTCGTGTTCCCTTCAGTAAAAGGTTATTTAAAAGCGATTACCAATCAACTTTAATCAAGTCGCGGGTCATTATTAAAGATTCAGTTACTGGTAAGACACGCATTCCAATTTTAAACTTTAAATCAAATAGTTTATGAAGAGTAATATGTTTAAAAAAAAAAGGGAAAAAATTTGAAAAATTAACAAAGTCAGTACGTTTCACGAAGATTACTCGTTTAAGTGACATAAAGTGAAATAATAGTCAAGCAGTAACTAGAATAAAAATAGTGAAATATTTAATGTTACATATAATTTGTATAGTAGGTTCATTTAAGTATCTTTTTTTTCATTTAATACAATACGATGTATACAATTAAAGTGATTTCGTAAATAAATCGGTATATTAAATAAATAACATTATTTCATATATATATTATTAATATGTTATATACTTATATTAATTTGCAAAACTTTTGCTCCATGAAAAGTCAAAATATAAATTCAGTTAAAATTTTAAAACATGAATGCATTACCTATAAAACACGTTATAAAGTCAGTTTCTGTATTCCCGCATGAATTAATACCGATAAATATTATTACAATCTGACTAGATACCATCCTTTAACCAACGTGCATCGTTCAAACTGTGCTAAGGCAAACGCCTTTCCCTTCTCTACATTTATTCATAGAGAAATAACAAAAATAACCATAGTCAACACTGGCCACTCAACTCTGAACCGCCGCGTCTCTTTCATCTTTGACATTACAGTCCATTCCGGGGTATTTATGATCGAAACGAGAGCTCAACTTACATTGGTCGGTTTTACGCGTAGGTTGTATAGCTTGAAAAATGGTTGCTTGGCTACAATAGTATAGAGAACGGTGAACCCGGAAGAAATATTTGCCATGGACAAGATTTAATCTGTGCTCCGGCGGGATCTTTTTAGATAGTCTGTGCGTAGATGAGAGAAATGGCGCGATTAGAAATGGCGGGAGATTCTGACAGTTGTGTGTCAATTTTAGTAATTTAGTTTCTCGTGCGGTGTTGCAATCTTTGTATATGTACTTATTTTATATTTGTTCGGTAAAACAGCTAGAAAATGAATGCAATACGAAACTTTCTAATGACTTGGCAGAATACTGATAGAGGATCTTTGCTCAGCACTCGGAAAGATAACAACTTAAGGGATGTTAAAATAACTTTCACATAATTTGCATTGTAATATTACTAGTGTTGTACGTATATATTTAGATATTATCCATTTAATTTTTTAAATAACTTAAAATTAAATCTTTAATTTTGTTACTAAAATTTACGAATGTATGAATTCTGGGGCAATTAATTAAAATTGTAACATAAAAAAAAATTGATACGAAAACATCACGATAACTTTTTTAATACAATTATTCAACATATAATACATTATAATTGTAATATATTATAACTAAAGATAACAATTATAAGTGGTTAATTGCAACAAGAATATACTTTTTATAGTTATTTAGAATAGAACAGATATGGTCCAGTTTCATAATGTATCGTTTTACTGTAACCTGATCGATAGATAGATGAACGGACAGTTGATTGATATAACGCGGAGTGAGTTTTAAATTATATGCCCACTAATATTCAACTACTAATATTAAACCGCTAATATTAAACACTCAATATTAAATATATAAAAATAAAAATATATTAATCATATTTCACACGCTTCTAAATTTGAATACTATTTTTATAATTTATATTCAAATAGAAACTATTACTGTAAGAGTATCGACATTAGCATTTAAAATTACGAAACTGTTCTATATATAAATCCGACTCATGAAACCAAAATAAGGTTGAGAAATTTTATAGTAATTTTGCGATCAAACACAGTTAAACCGAGATAGTGCCACTTACAAAAGATCGATCGAGGCAACCGCAGCCGATTTAAATGATCCCAATATTTTAGCAACTTTTACTCGACTGGTAAAATAGTAGCCGTAATACCGCGGACCGTTAGGACCAATCGACCATAGTAATATTTCCATGCTGTGTCAAACGTACTGGCCATATATCTGGTCGCATCTAGGAAATAATTCTACAATATCTTTTGCTTACGAATGCCCGCGTGTGCATACGCATTCTTCACAAACATGCAAAAACACAACCACACGTAAACGCAAGGACTATACAATACAGGAGATAGTACATGTGTGAGTGTGTAAGTGTGTACAAGTGTGCGTGCGTTCAATGACCTATGCATTTGCTTGGCGTACAGGCTAAAAGTATGCATTCGTTTTATTATGGTCTTATTTTAAAAATGGTTCGCTCTGTTCGGTTGGGTTAGGTCGCGGTTGAGATTTTTGGCGCCATTTAGGTCTCGGTTACTGCCAGGTCCTTGACCTTTTGTTATGTAACCGTGTTTTTATTCTCGTCTTAGTGGTTTTTATTTTGATTTTGATCTTTTTCAAGATCAATGACTTATGACGATATAACTACGTTAGACAATTTGTTAAATAAATTAATAATGATGTCAGTTTCATTTTTTCTCATTGAGATAATTATAGAAACGTCCTATCAGCAGTAGCGTAATAACATACAACCGCGAGGCCTCATCATGTTTCCACGTAAATATAAAAGATATTTACCATAACTAATTCATGGCAAGTTATGAATACGATAATTATAAAAGATCAGATATCAATTAGGTTGTACTCATACAGGTACTAATTATTGACTATTAAACTGCGATGACATTATATTTATAATTATTGTGTTATTATAATTTTTATGGCACTCTGGGAGGTATGAGGTTTTACTCAGGCTTCAATACAGTTTTTGATACTGTTATAATTATGGTGACAGTACACCCGAAGCGTATTTGGATACATGATTCATACGAATAGAAACTTGTAAGTTTCAAAATGTTTTGCAATGTTCAATTAATACGGCTTTGGGTTATTAATGAGTTAAAACAGCGATTAATACGGCCGACACCAAGTGTACACGTAGGAAGTAACTGGGTACGTTGTAAAGAAACGGGTTCTATCGCTTGTGAGGAAAGGGTTCCATGTTGGCACACAAAAAGCTTACCTAGTGTTCTTTAAAATTTGAAAATGTCTATTAAAATTCGCAAATGTATGTTTTAAAATTTGAAATTGTACGTTTTTCTAAATTCAATTCAGTGAAATAATTTATGAGAAGAACCTATAGAAGCTATTATTTAAGAGAAAACTGTTTATTTTATATGATCTAATACTAAGTCAATTTATCTCTATTGTATGTATTGGTCTCTGAATAAATATTTGTACTTAGATTAATACATTTAAATTCAGTTTAATTTCATGATAATATGTCTGAATAAAGAATTACTCCAACATATCGATCGATAACCAATTAAATAATTACAAAAACTACTCTATAGTCACCATGACTACAAAAATCAAACCTCGAAACCAAAAACTAAAGTTCATCTTTCTTACAGGGGAGCGTCCCTACAAATGCCACCTCCCTGACTGCGGAAGAGCATTCATCCAGTTATCCAACCTGCAGCAACACCTTCGGAATCACGATGCCCAGGTGGAGCGCGCCAAGAACAGACCCTTCCACTGCAATATCTGTGGCAAAGGCTTTGCCACTGAGAGTAGCTTGAGAACGCACACGGCCAAGGTTAGTATCTAAGACAATAACGAATTCTGATAAAATGTTCCATACATTTTTAAATTCTTCGTTATGAGATTTTTAAATGTCTCTACTTTACCTAATGCTTAAAATATTTGGCAATCTTTAATTGTAATTACTTCGCAGACCAGTTTTCTCTCGAAATCCTTTAAAGTTAAAATATAAAAATTTCTTTAGATATTGTTATTTCAAAGCTCTACAAACAAAATACCTAAAATTATACTTTCTTGTTATTAATCAATGAAAATTATTTAAATATAAAATTTTTACATTTCTTCAATGAAAGATTAATGGGTAAAGGTTATTGTAGAATTAAAATAGGCAATTAATAATGTTTGAAAAACATTAAACTGTATAATATTTGACTATAGAATCTTAGCAGGATTACGTGTGCAATAAAATTGTATGGCTAAAAGTTCTGAAACAAATAATTTCACAGAATTACATTATATTTATATCATAAATATTTGTGTTATTCATTATGGCAAAGTATTCTATTCACAATTAGCTTCGAGGCTAACATCGTGATGTGTCTTTTTTGTTGGTAGACTCTTCACGTATCTAGCCCGCCCTTAATTGAAGCAAGTGATAAATAATTTTAAGTGAATTTTAAATATAGAAATCAAAAAAATCAATATTCAAATTCAGAATGTCGAAGTAGGAGAATGAAAATTTCTCCAATGTTAAATACTTCTAATTATAAATAAGTTTTAAAACTTTTTGATCTACCTACATTTTGTTTTATTTTCATTTCATGTATAAATATAACTATAATATGTGTGTTTTATTTTACAATTGATATTGTTGCAAAAATTACATTTTGATGCATATCGTTTCAATATTTCGAATTCAATTGAAACATTTCATTTATTTACATTAAAAATTGGCCAATTATAATTTGTTTGTTTTTCAAAATTCCATTAACAAAAATTCCCTTTGGCCGTTATTTATGATTTCAAACGTTATTATAATTTTCAAAATTCCCTTTTGACTGTATTTTAATTGTGTTTTATATGACGATGCTAATATTTGCACTGCTATGCCCCCATCGCCGTCCGGTGGAATAGGAGCTTCAGCTGCACCTTGGTGTTTTGCAGCAACATGCCGCTCTCATGATCGGTGGGGCAACCGCCACACCTTGCCCCATATGCCACAAAGTCGTTTTCGGTGGCGAAGCCCTAGTCGAACACATGAAGAACACCCATAAGGATCCGAACGCGTCCGGCGTTGCCAGTAAGTTTCTGGACGCGACGTCCGGTTTTTCGGTGATAAAGGAACGCCATCTATTTCTGTAGATACGGTTTCTTTTCTCTAGGAGGATTTAGTTAAGTTTAGATTAAGTCGTCTCTCCTGTTATAAGTGTTGCCAAATTTTTTGATCACGGCAAATTTTTATGCTAACAATTCTGTATTTAACATGTTTATCGGCCAGTTTTTGAAACACTTTTACAGGTCAGACTTTAGCTTTAAGATTTGTCACTGGAAGTCTCGTAAATCTAACTTCTCAAGCGTTAAAAACTAATGAATTTTCTACCGCGATGTACTTAATTGTTGATTTTGTGGAAATTTCCACAATAAAGAGCTTTCAGACGACATGAAGCCATGAGGGGTGTTGGTTTTAATATCAACGAAACAAAAACGTATCGTTTCCACAAACCTTAGTTAACTAAATAAGTAAGAGAACCATCCGAGGGATCGGCTGTTATTGTTTCAGCATTATTGGAAGGGTAGAGTGTTTTGCAAACATTTCTTGCCTCAAACGACCGATTCTTCGGATGGCGTGCCAACTTTATTATCATAACATGTTTTGTTTATACATCTTATAGTTACGTTTTCATCATTTTCAACAGCCGACGTCACAACCGTTAATTGGTTTATGTTTTGGTTTTTGTATATCCTTAGTTCCGTTTATTTGAGTTTCACTAGTTGTTAAAGTTAAGGACGATGTTTTGTTAAATGTATCATCAATGTCTCACTTCTCTTTAGCGTTGAAATCATCAATGTAACTTTCATGTCACCGAGAACAAAGATGGACGCATTTAACGGAAACACGTTCTTCTGCAATCTGCACTAACAACGGAACTAACCGGTTTGTTTTTTTTTCCTCCCCCCTAACCCACTAACCTGCCAATCCTTATCCTGGTGATGCTGGTAAAGGTCCGCCTGCCACATCACCGTACCCGGCGCAAGCTAAACCAACTGATCCTTATGTAGCGAAGCGGCGGACTGCGAACCATCCGTGTCCGGTCTGTGGGAAGCACTACGTCAACGAGGGTTCATTGAGGAAGCATCTCGCCTGCCACCCAGAGACCCAACTGACCAGCAGCCTCCGAATGTGGCCTTGTTCTGTGTGCCAGGCTGTGTTCACACACGAAAGCGGTGAGTTGCCCGATAAATGCAAGCTGTCTGTCAAGCTGCAAAGACAAATCAAAACTACAATTTCCTTCTCTGTCTATTAAGACCAAAAATGTGATGTTATCACTCGACGAGGGAAAAAGCGTTTAATGTACAAATTTATAAGATTTTGAAAAAAATCTCTTTTAAAATTTCAAGAATTTATAGGAGTACTCTTCGCTTACGTTTTCTAAAGCTTTATATTCGCTATAGTAACATAAAAAGGTAAAAGAGTTGTATGACAGTCATTGAAAATAATGTCTACGTTTTCAGGACTTCTTTCCCACATGGAGCATATGAGAATGGAACCGAAACATCAATTCGCGGCGCAGTACGTCCTCTCACGAGCGGCTGCCGAGAGACGAGAGCGAGATATTCTCGCTGCCGTATCGGCCTCCGCGGGCGGGTCCGGCCTCCTAAATCTAGCGCCACCTTCTCCAGCGCATTCCGACTCATCATCGAACGGTCGTCTCTCATCATCGGCCGGTTCCGAAGCCGGCGCTGCCGTGAACAAGCTCACCGACCTACTTCGAGCCAACAACGGTCACCAAGCATATGGAGATGAGCGGGTGGCGGCAATCGCTGCAGCCGCCGCGAATATGATGGCTCAACCTGGAGAAGGAGCCAATGCGGTACAAGTCGCCGCAGCGAACCTAGTTTCTGCGATGCGCCAACAGCTAGCAAGAGAGCCCCCGCCACAACCACCGCCCGACACCCCGCCGGCACCGACCGAGGCTGCGCTCAGGATCCAACAAGCAGAAGCGCTGCTCCGAAGTCAGGCCGAAGCTCTCCGACTAGCCGTGTCTCAAGCTGCCGCCGCTCAAGCTCAAGCACAAGCTCAGGCTCAAGCTCAGGCTCACAATCCCGAAGCGGTGAGTCCACTGCGACACAACGGCGGATTCCCCCCACAGCCGACCGACGCGAGCGGACAACTATCTCCGGAGCTGGTGGAGGCGTTCAGAATCGCTCAGGAGCAGCGGTTGGAGCAGGCACTGAGGTTACACGATCCACGAATGCTGGGTTTCAACCTGCCGTCGCCAGCTCAGCAAGCGGCTCAGCAGGCGGCCCAGCAGGCGGTCGCGGCCCAGCAAGTGGCGCAGGCCCAGGCCGCGCAGGTGGCGCAAGCCGCCCAGGCCGCCCAGCAGGCGGTCCAACAGCAGCACATCCAAGCCGCCCAGGCCGCCCAAGCGGCCCAGCACGCCGCCCAACAAGCCGCCCAGCAAGCCGTACACCTCCAGCAGAACCCACAGCCATGAAAATTCACCTATTACTAATCCGATGCGATTTCACAACACATCGCCGACAAACAAAAAATAATTTCGTATACAAATTGTGATCGTTATTGATTTCGGATTAAAATTTTATTTTAGATATTGACGTCGAAATCGTCTCTGGTTAGTAATTGCGTTCGTTTTCAGTGACAGTTCGTAACTTTTTGGATAAAGTAATACCTAGTTTGTTTAACGTAGATGACTAAATTATATTAAAAACGGTAACAATACTTAGATAGAACAGTCTGTTGTAAATAGGGAATGTTTAGCGAAAATAAATGTTTCTGTAAATATATAAAAGTACCTAAATTAGTCGAATGAACAAAATGGAACAAGAACTCGCCCGATCAAGTAATTAGATAGTACGAGTACTGGTACGAGTAGGCTGCGACAAGCAAGTTCTGTGCAATCTTCGGTAATCATGAGTTTGGTTATTATTGATTATATTATTGACTATTGAGATAATTATATTTATTTTTTATTAGCTTTACCACAGAGCAGTGTATTTCTTAGCTTAGTACAAACTTTTGGATGTGCCAAACTGTTCGAAGCACGTTTTATCGCATTTAGCGACACTTTGCAATATTTAGTTGCGTTTTAAGTTTCCATAGGATATTTTATTATAAGAGAATAGATATCTTTATTTAATTAATTCGAATATCTTTTATCTTTTTCACGCAATAACACGTCTTATGCTAGTCACGTTTTCGAACGCACAAATGTTCTATTTAAAAAAGATATCAAAATTATTTTATTATACTTGTTTCCATGAATTATGATTCGTTGTTCCTTGGCTTATTAATTTTATTATTTCGAATGCCATATTAGTGATAGTTGTACATAGTTTAGGCATGTTACGCGATGTTAACGCTTCGGTTATATCTTAATGGAGTGACAAGTTATTTTTTTCACGAGGTTATTATTTTTGACGGAAAATATCATTATTTACAAGTGATTTTGTACAGTTGTATATAAAAGAATCGACTATTATGTTTTCAGAAGACTGCCGTTACATTTTTTTTGTAAATAATATCTAATCAATTATCGACGTGAAGGAAGAACAGGAATATAAAGAATAGCGACTTTTCACTGAATCGATACAGAGACACGAGACAATATTTATAATAAACAATTGGACGCGAGTCGAAGAGCTAAATAAAATACGCAAATAAAAATATATATACACCTTGCCTCGACTTACAACTAACCACGAATGGACAGAACCACACGCGACATTCTTTCAAACACGGACTCAGACGTAATAATAGCCCGAATATTTAATATTTTTATTTTCATTTTATATACAAATATCAAACTGCAATAGCCCAATAAATCATTCGTAGAATGATCAAAGCATTTTGCTTTTTACACAACAGTCACCGTCAGCCGCCGCAGCGAGGCGCAGTTGCCGCAATAGTTTTATAGTTCACACGATTGGAGAATTGTCCAACTTCTCCAAATATTTTGGACAATTTTGCAATTCTCAGTAAGAATGTCAAGTGTTGCCGAATATTAATTCTTTTAATATTATCACCATGTATTATAAATAAGTGACGGTCGGTGCGTGGAAACACGCGTCGGGACGTGTTTGGACGTGTTAGGACGTGTCAGGACGTGTTTGGACGCGCCGACCGGAGTATTCTTCTTATAATCGTAAACATAGGTAAGGTAATAGTAAGCTGATTTAACGTACGTAATTATTTCATTCTTGAATTAATATTGGTTCGCCGGCGGCCGCGCGCCGTGCGCCGTGCGCCGCGCGGGGACCAATGTACATAGAGAAAATCACAATGCAATAGCCCAAAAATTGTTTATCATTTTTGTGACGTTTGGTTGTGGATGAACATTTAATTATATTTCTTTATTTGTCGTTAGTTAATTTATGAAATACAAAACTTTTCGGCGAGTTGTTAATTATTATTTGGAGTGAACAGGCCAGTTACGAGACGCGAAGGTAACCCGATGAAGATTAAGTTTTCTAGGAAACGTGAATCATCACATTAGACCCAAAACAAAACAATTTTCGACTGAACAAACAAAATCAAAAAGCAATTTTTTGAACAAACGCAACAAAAAAATCGAGTGAACGGATCGCTATTTATGTAAAAAAATCCTCATAAATTTAATATATAAATAAATTTAATATAACAACAAAAGAGTTCCTATGAATATTGTATAAATGGTATTGTTTTAAATTTAGGTCATAGTAGAAGGAAAAATTTATGGACGTTTGGTATTTTTAAAGTTATAATTAATGAAACATCGTGTCAGGGAACTGAACAGCTCTCGAGTTGACAAAACAAAAAGCACGGATCGTGTATCCTACATTAGATGTTTAGCAAAAGTTACGTTTCCAAGAAAGTGTTCAAGTCCCGTCTGCGCTCTCGCGTGACGCGTGACGCGTGACGCGTGTCGCAGGTATTTGTAAAAATTCACGTTGTATTTTCGAATTAAACATTTATAAATTTTAAGATAAGATATTCAGAGTAAGTGACGGAAATACTGCAAATTACTAGTAAAATTGTTGCGCCACGCGAGACCGCAGACCCGTTTGTATTTTCTGTGATCATCGAAAGGAATAGTTATAAAGAAACAGATCGTGTCTGCGAGTCATCAGAGGTTATTTTTAAGTTTTCGACGATTAAATTTTTTAATGTTGAATGGAGAAAATTTGAAAAATAAAATTTTTTCTACATTTATTTTATGATGAAAAATTCCGTAGTTAAGCTGTGTACATTTAATGATTATTGTAAAGCCTAACACAGCGACGGAGGAGGTCGGCCGCACCTTTCCGCACGCGGTCGTCTCTCCGACGTCGTGTTTAGTTACAATAGTACTGGATTCTGTTGACGTCACCCCCCGTGGGAGCTAGTAATCCCACATTTTCTTAACTTACTGAAATGCGCTGTTGGCAAGTTCTTGTTGCGAAATGGATATGGCACCCCCTAAAATGTAGTTTAATTGGCTCATTAATGTTTACAATTTGATAATTGCGTTGAAAGTTTTGTTACTAGAAGGATAAGTTGAGCGTTGCGACCGCCGCCCGTGGGAACATTGGTTCGAGAACGATATCACTTTTAGACAGGATAAAACAGAATATACTAAATATATCAAAAATAGTTTTTACAGTCCGATTTACATATTGTTATATTTGATAATGACTAGGCTATTTGAACTTTCAAACTGTGATATACTTTTGGCATTTATAAATTCTAGATCGGTGTATCTCGAAGCAATTTTCCTCCGGCGCCGGTGGTCAGTGACTAACTGATCGATATCTGAGATATATCTCAAGGAAAGTCGTACACAAGCGACTGGAAAAACGAGGCCTAAAAGAATTTTGGTGATTTTCCAAAAAACTGATTTCAGTAAACATATTTAGTAACAACTGTTTGGAAAATTTATAAATCGTAAAATTTATAACAAAGCGAAATA